>VZTL01006735.1:19454-37146 GCA_013400535.1 Scopus umbretta | reverse complement strand
TTCTTAGTTTATTCAAGGGGGTGGGGGGGGGGGAAAGTTTCTTCATTTTTATATCAAATGCAAATCCTCAGAGAATGTGCATGTGTGATTGTTTGTTTATGTAATATATTTGCTTTGGTAACCTAATGACAGGTTAAAGAAAACAAACTTCAGCTATGCTGTATTCTTTTTGTTTTATTTTGTTTTTTTCTATCCTGATGTGGGGGAGGGATAGGGAGGACTCAGGATTATAGCTGCAGGGTAGAAAACCAGTTTATAATTTCTTCTGAAAATGAAATAATTTTTAATATGTGGGGAAAAAAAGTTGGAATTACAAATCCGTTAAACACTGAACACATTTCCTCTGCAAGTCAATGTGATCACCAAAAATACCGGCTTAGTAGATGTCAGACTTCCATTGTTAGACAGAAAACACAGATTTCTTTCCAAAATTCCAGTCCAAGACTGTTCACTGTTACTGTTATGTGATTGATCTCTTTGCAATATATTATCACCTGCACGCATACACAGATCACAGACGTACAGACAGACTAATGAAAGTCTGTTGTGTCTAAGCAGTAAATCTTAATGTAGTTATTTGTAATAGAAATTATTAACTGTATGTTTCAAGAAATAAGTTGTTTAGAGTTTCCTAAAGAAGCTTAAGTCTGCTGCATCTTATTGCTGAGGAGAAAATAACCTTTCTCTGAGAATACAGAATTCTGAGGGATTTGGTATAGTCTCCTTGTGAGTTGGTTGAGCAGCTGGCTTGACTAACTCACACATTATGAATAATTTAGTCCATGAGCAACACAAATATTGAATTTCATGTACTGAATATTTGTGTTACTACAGAAAAATGCCTGGAAATAATCTCTGAGCTAAAACAGGTTTACTGAAATCATTAATTAAACATGAACAGAAAAGAGAATTCCAAACAGATCCAGAATGTTTGATGAGCTGAAAGAAAATGGTAGGAAAAAAAACAAAATGAGACTTCTTAAACTAGAGAAATTATTAATTGCAAATATATATCATTATTTTATTTCTAAGACTTCTATTACTTCTAAGATTTCTATTATTAAATATATTGAATATTATTGAATTTCTATTATTGAAATGGTTGTTCAAAAACCAAATAAAAACTCAGAAAGATAAATTAGATATAAGCTTTTTTTCAAATTTCAATTTAAGGCCCCTAATTACAAAACAGTCAAGTGAGTAAATCAGAAGATTATGTTGGATTAAGCTCAATTCACTCAATATCTAGCAAAACAAAGAGGTCTTTAAGTAATATTGCTAAGGTTCAGTTGGATAAAATGGGATTTAGAAATGGAATTTAAACTTCAGCTCCATACATGATCAATTTGTTACCTTCTGATCTCTGCATTTAGGAGTCCAGAAAAGATAACAACTTTTGTACTTTTTAAAAGACTTAAAGGAAAGAGTGAGGGAATGTTTAAGTGGTTTAATCTACTTCAGTTAAAATCTGTTTGCAAGACAGGATCTGGATAAAGAATAACACTATTGGTAATATCTTAGCATATCCTCAAAGCGCAAAAATTGCTGGAAAATGTTTTTTATTACAGCAATACATTTTTATTTTCCTTTCAAAATATAGTAATTTAAAAGTAAGAGTTAAAAGATGTGGTAAAATATATTTGTAGTAAATTCACAATTATATGATTCCTGAAGTTGTATCTTCCGCTATGCAAAATTAAGTGAATAGTTTATGTATAAAACTGGCCCAATTTTCAAATAATTCATCATTTCTGATGTCTTTTTCTAAGCATTATTCTAAATTTTAATCTAATTTTTATTTTTTTATTATATTGTTGTTCTCTGAATATATTTCTTAAACATGTTAATAATGCATGTTTAATCAATAGCCCAAAATACTTAGTTTCTCACATAAACAGTGCAAACATGCTGCTCTTCTCCTTCCTGTTGTTTTAGTATTTTTTCATGAATAATTAATTTGATATATATACAAATAAAATTTGTTATGTATTTTTCCTTCTTAGAAAATATTACTCATGACTGAAATAGCTTGCTCATTTTATGTGATAATAATTAATAATATTATTTGTGGAAACCATTTAAAGTTCTAATGCAGGCATTTAAATGAATGCCTTGTATTGTCAAGAAAGCCATAATTCTCTCTTACTTAAATCTGTTCTTTTCAAGTATAGATTTTAAGCCAGAAATTCACTTAACCTTGCAAGAACAAAAATTAAAGTGAAATTGAAAGAGGCAAACCATACTTTAGTTCTATTTCCTAGTACCTTTCTGTAATTAATTTCATAATTATCTTTTGGTTTTACCTTGGACAAAGGAAGAAAATTATTTTAGAATTAACCCGTAGTATTTGAGAATTCTTGATTCTGAGACACTTTTATCCACTTTTTCAAGCATGTAAGTGTTTTCATACAAAAACGATGCAGTAAGGATGTTTAAGATTGGAGAAGCTGGTGAGAAAATGGGCTGTAAATTTTCAGCTGAAATAGGAGAATTAGGAAAAATTAAAAAGAACTGGGATATATTTTCTACAGGAAAAAACATGTTTTGTAAAAAGTTTTTAATTCTGAAGAGATCAGTTAAAAACTCAAAACCTGTTAATTTGAAAGTTCTGTTTTTTTCATGGAAAATGCTTTCTGTCTGGGAGAAAAAAAACTCACTATTAGTTCTCTTTCTTTTTTGTAATATATAGAGTATTATGTGTGTGTTTTCAGGGCTGTGTGGCTTTGTCTATGAAAGAGATCATAAAAAAAGTAAAATAACTTTTTATTTTGACATACAATGGAAACAAGGCGGGCAGAGTTTGATAATTTTTGATGTTGTGTCTCTTGTCATTGAAAGGCTACTCATGCATCTTTCTGAGCCCCACAGAGTGTTTGCATGAACACTTTCGTTCTTGGGTATATGCCAGGGAGTCAAATAATTAAATTGAATCTCCTTGTAATGACTGGTAGATAATCAGCATAAATGTTGAAAAATTTACATGGTCTCTTAAAAAATGCCTGCTTATGAAGACTAATTGGTAATTGGTTAACTCAAAATTACTTGTAACATCATACTTTGTAGTAGTAAGTGCTAAGTCTGAGTTTTTTCTGTTTGTATTATATTCATTTTCAGAATTTTCAGTATGATTTTCCTACTGCAATTTGTGACACTAAGTAGATAAAATGGTTTAGGATAAAAATTAATATAGTGAGGTTTGGGAATCATCAGGAATGTGTTAATCTAGATTAGGACTTCGCCTCTGAAAATCAAATTGATTTATCACACCTTCCAGAAAAAAGGCAACACCTTTGGTTTGCTGCTTCATTCTCAACCTTATTGGACTTTTTATAAAAAAACAAACAAACAAACAAACAAACAAAAAAACCCCCAAACTTCCATCACTTCTAGAAAAGAAAGTTAATTAAAGTGCTTTATTACCTAGATCATGAAAAGCAACATTCATTCTTTTCCAGCTAGTTTTTAACAAGATTTATAATAATATAAAATCACAATTTATGTGAAACCCTATTATTCCTGATTTAAACCTTCTTAGTGAGATTAGCATTTAAATTATATGCCATCAATTTTATTTAAGTTTTTAATAATGGCTGATGTCTATTCAATAACTGCAGACTAAACCAAAGATCTTGTTCATATCAACTATCATTTTAATCCCAGAGAAGACATGGATATATTCATTCAGGCAGAATCTTGAATTAATTGATGCATGACCAAATGTATTCATACAGAAGTAGATCCATTTGGTATGCTGTTAATAACATTAGCTCAGTATAGTGTTGTTTCTACCTATAAGCCCTAGTTTAAGTGGAAATAATTCAGTTTGGCAGCAGGCTGTTCTTGGAAAAAGAAATAAAGAAATTCTTTACAATCATTGCAGAATTGTCCTGAAAAACGTACTGTTTCCAAGATCAGTTTTCCTATGAAAAGTGTACATGGCAATTGCTGATCAGTTGCCAGTTGCAGAACCTATGTTCATCTCTTAAGGAAGTCTGCATAAATATTTTGAAAATGGAGCATTTCAGCAAACTCTTAAGATGAAACAAAAAATTAAAGTAATTAACTCACTGTTTTGTTTCTCTCATCGGTTCAAAAGTTTTTAAATAAGGATATGAAGTTTAAACATTATTAAACCATTGGTGTTTATAACAAGAGGATTTGTATCCAACAGAAGTAGCTCAGAGATGATTAGTTTTGTAAAGAAGTAGGACTTTGTGGGGGACTGTTTTTTTTTCCTTCATGTTTATAGTGGAGCATGAGCAGCCTAACTGATATTTCTTAAAATGGTTATATACAGTTTTAATCAGAATAACAATGAATTAACTTGAAATATACAGTTACAATAGTATTTACAGGTGTTTCTTGCAGTTGTCTTATAGACAGAAAATACAAAGTGCCAAACAATTTATACCTTTCACCACATTAGGCAGCTGAAGTACTTCCATTCATATACCAATACAATGACATAGGAATAACGACTTCTTTTTCTACCAGCTTTAGGCAGATAAAAAAAAGTCTTCTACTTGGAGTTTTATTCAAAGATGCACAGTGTTTCCTAAGAGCTAGAGCAGCATAAGCATGGTAAGACTTTGAAAGTGGACTGAGAACTTTTTTTAAAGAAAGTTTTGAAACTGTATTTTTATACTTTTCAGGAATTCATACAAACCCTTTATTTGTTTTTCATTTTAATCTGTACAAAGAACAATTGTGACCTTACATTTCAGAAGCCTCTACTCTTTCCTGGTAGCTCCATTACTATGATCATCAACAATAACCAGCCATAACAAATCTGTACATGGAAGAAGACACATAAAAAGATGATGAGGAATAAAATATGTCTCCTGAAAACCATTCAGTATGAATATGCAAATTTTAGGTCATTCCTTCTTCAGATTTTTGTTTCATATGGTAATGTGTTTCACTGACTCAAGGTTGTCAAATGACTTCAGATACATTTTGGATCAAGAAACTCATGGGCTTTGTTGAAAGAAAAGTGCCATAAAAATCCACATTTCATTTACTCACAGTTAATTTAAAGGATTTTAAGCTTTTTGTTCTTTTGTTATGAGTATTAATACTATTAAGATAAGGCTAATCCTGTGTTCTGCATACCATTGGCATGTCAGTTTCTAAGGGCACAGAACTCTAGGGGTTTTTACAGGGNTGTGTGGTGCTTGGTTGCCGACTGGGGTTAAACCACAACAAGAATCTATATAGATACTGGGATAATTTTTAGAGAACTGGAAATTGCTTTCTGCCTACTATACAATTAACATGTTTGGGTATGAAATTTAATACTATTCAGAGAACAGAATAATTATGTGTTGTTAAGGACTATTCAAGTTTCTAAATCACAATGAATAGACATGGGCAGATAGAGAACATGTAAAGCATAATTTTGAATGTTGCTGTGCCCATTTTGGCAGCAACTGTTGATTGGAAATAAAGAAGATAAAAACTTTTGCATGTGCCTAGTATCTTACTTCAGCATGCAGGGAGCACTTCCTCACTTTGTTCAGTTTTATAGCCCTGACACCTGTGCTGGAGGAAATATCCGAGTCTTTCTTTTTAATGGTAGGAATCCTATGGTGTTTCCACATGTCCCCTTTTGGGTAAGCATTGTATCTGAGGCACATACCAAAGTGGTGGAATTTGAAGTTTAGTTCACCCTGGCTAAGCAAATATTGTCACGTCACACTTTTCACAAGGTAGGAAGCTCTACCTAAATAACTAGGGCATGCTTTGTGCCTCTTCAGAAGGATGAAGATACTATGAAAGTTCTGGTGAGGCAGTTCTCTGGCTCTTCCATTGTGTTGTAATCTCTTCCAAGAGTGGGGTGGGTGCAGGAGAGAGGAGGGCGATTGTTTCCTCCCAGGCAGGTGGTACCCTCTTTTTCCCTAGTAGTGGCTGAATTTCATCCTAGATGCCACACATTCAGCAGGGGAAAATGGGACCCATCTCATCTCCCGGATGATCATTTAAGTAGAATATGTGAGATTTAACACATATTTTAACACATATCATTCAAATCAGCTGGTCAAATCACTGATATTCTCACCTGCATCATATCTGCAAATCAATGGGATGAAAGAGGGGCTGGGGACATCTGTCAGAGAGCAGTAAAAATAGAGCTGCTCCCCGAGAAAGGAAGGTGGGATTCAAGGGTGACAGCAAGGCAGGCATTATTAAGGGTACAGTTCATGGTGCACCCACTGTCAGTCACTGCACCTGTGCCAAACTCCTCCTTTTATGCTCATAAGACATGACTTTCTTTTTGGAAGTACTGGAGTACTTTTCACTGATGATCTCAAATGAAATGTGCTTCACTGAGATGAAGCACGCCTGCTCTCGGCCACATTGTAGGAAAAAAGGACTTGGTGGGGTTTTAATTGGGAAAAAATGAGAAGCATGATGACACAAGTTACTAAAAATTCTCAGGATACTGCTAGTCTGAGAAGTTCTAGCAATGCTAGAAGTAACTATGTTGAAGTAGCACTGACATCATCTTCTGAGAAGTGACAGCTCTGAGTTTCTATGTGTTACAAAACCCAGAAATCTTCATTTAATGTTAGATACAATTGTCTCTTAATGAAGTATGACATAGCCATGAAATAGTAAGCTGAACATAATATGGTTTCCAGGGAAATATCCTTAATAACTGAATTTCCTGATCAAGTGCATCCTGATTTAATAAAAGTATATTGATTATTTTGATGTAATAAGGAAAGATAACTATGGAGTAGAAAAATATTGAAGCAGAGTATTGAAACTTAGACAGCATGAAAGAGTTAGCTTTAAAAGACTTTTGGTTTCTAAACAGTATCTTTAATTACAAATTCCCCCCTGCCCCTCACTCACAGGGTTTAGCCATTAGGACAGTCAGAAATATAATGTTTATCACAAGTCAGTCCATGTGCTAACAAAAAATGGGTAGGAAGGAGGAATTAATATTTTTCTCAAAACTGTTTTTCCCATATCTTCACGGTTAGGAAAAGGCCTGTCTTTTACCCCGTAAGATTTTTTTTTTTCTTTTACTGTTATCTTTTTAGTTAATTTTTTTTGTTTGTTTGTTTTCATTGATAAAAATAAAATCATGATTTGGCCATTGAGTAAAAAACTTTCTTTTTTTTTTGAGGGAAATAAACACATATTTCTGTCTGCTTTTAAAGGTTTTTTTAGATTTTTTTTTTCCATTTCTAGAATGAATTTCTAATCAGAAAGAACAAGAGGTTCAGCTTTATTTGTGGTTGGTGCACAAAATCTCAGAATTTTTGGACAGGATAGTGTTCACTGATTATCACTTCTTCACTTGAAACACCTGACAAATCAGTTAGAAGATTCCATACATATAAATACTTGCTTTAAGAACCAGGGCACAGATTGGAACATCATAATAAAGAAGTAGAGGAAGTCACCAAATGTGATTGCTGGACTTTGATCCTTACTGGTGTAAGCTTGCCATAAAAAGAACTTGTCATCAATTCCATTAATTCCATTAAGTATTAGAAAGTATAGGTAATTTAATATATTACCTCAAATTTGTGCAGGGGAAACTGATAATGTGATTTCTCAGCTTGATTGTGCCTGTATTCTGTTAAATTAATTGTTGACAGAGTACACTGCTTGGTTCAGAAGTTCTAAATGTACATTAAATCATTTTGGAAGAGAAGACGTCATCCTGCCTAAACTCTGAACATGATTTGCCTTCAGATCTTTGATTTTTAATCTACTGAGTAGTGTGCTGAGAACTTCAAAGAGGAAAAAAAATCACAAAAAGGAGATATTAAAAACATTAATATTATGAAATATAAATTAACCTACTGTTATGAAATACACTTACTACCACTCTTTATTAGCACACTTTAATATTCTTATTTAGTAACACTAGTCATATAATAACCAACACAAGGACACGCACACACACATATACATATAAATCCTTATCATTTCTAACATACAAAATGCTTTCTTTTAATTTCTTCATAATCTGAAGTTTCTGAGCCCTTCCACTGATATTTTGGGTGCCAACATTATAAGCATACACTCTTTGGAAAGTTATTAAAAATCATAGCTTAACCACCTTCCTAAGAATTGTATCTTCCTCTACACACTAGGGGAGGTAAATACATTTGAAAAAAAGTTGGACTCTAACCGTAGACTCAGTTTTCTGGTTGCTCAACTTAGATTAAGAAATACAGTAAAAATTCCAGTGATTATTCCAGTATTCTTGTACTGACCCTCGCTCGATAATATTAAGTGTAAATACATATAGAAATGCTGTATTTTCTGTAATACCAGTAAAGTCAATGTGAAAACACTCACAAGCTATGAGAGAAAAGAACAGAATCTGGATATTTAAATTCATGAGGTTAGATGTGAAGGTAGTATATGTTAGATCATAATACAGTTAATACAGTTCAACAAATATGTCAGAGTGTTATACATTTATACTTCCTCATAAAATTCTAAGGGGCTGCCATTTTGATTCAAAATAGCAGAATTTGGGACTTGGCCATTTTCCTGTAAAAAAATAAGTTAATAACAAAGTTTAAGAATATTTTCAAGTACAATTTTTTTCACGTGCAATTTATTTGCAAACTTTGATATCAAACTATTAACCTCAGCCATGTCTAGTGACGCTTTTGAAAAATACTGCCATCAAGAAACACAAATGTCTGCTGGTTTTTGCATGTGTCTATTTCTGTTCTGCCTGTGCCTCATAATATTTTGATAAGACTCTTGACAACCCAGCATCTTAAGGTTTCAGCCACAAAGCATTTATATTATAGATGTAATTGTACATTGTTTTAAGCTGACCATAAACATGTCTGTTTAGTGAACTTGTTTTTCCAAAACAGGCTTTTTCTTGTTAAAATTATCTGAAATCTAGGCACAGGCAAGTGGTTCTGAGAAGTCAACTTTCAATGTAAGACAATTATATATGTGATATTGGCTCCCTCTTACTGAATTTCTGTTGTCATAGGGATATGGCCTTGGAGTATATAGATCAGTAGAAACTAATTGGTATAAAAGATACATATATGCTAGGGAGATGCCAGAAAGGGAGTTCATGACAAATTTAAAAGAGCAGCAGGTTTAATTTCAAATCTTTTTTGTAATATTTCTCTGAGACTGAATTCATATTAGTCAATCCCAATATTTTTCATGTTTTTCCAGTCAGTTATTTATTATTCTGCTGCTGCTTTTTCAAAGATGGTTTAGTGGTTTCTAATGTGCAATAATCATGCACATTTATAAAAATGAATATGGTAGATACTGTTGTTTTATTAGAAAATAATAACAAATCTGCTATTAAATCTGATAATCTGTTTGCAAACATTTATATAAAACTCTTAAGCTGGACCACACTGAGGGACATTTTCTGAAAAAGTCATCAAGGAACATAGTTGTCTTTGCTTTCACATGTTCATTCTTTGAACTTTCTTGTATCTTAAGTAGTAGGTTTAGTGACCAAAATAAATATTTTATGTTTGATTTAGCCTTCTTAATTGCACATTTTTGATATAGCATATATTCATTATAGCATTTACTTTCACATCCTGATAAGGAGAATGCATGAATATTAGGATTACTACATTTAAGATATTCTGTATTTATTATTTATGCAGTCCTTGTGCAAACTAATAAATCCCGTGGTTTCCTTTGTATTATCTGTTCCCTTGGCAAGCTTACTATTTGCTATGAAACTAGGGGCTTTGTGTGTATTGCTAGCTTTCTTATGCAAAATTATAACGCTTTTAGTCTTATTCCTTCTCCCTGAACTCAGCTCAGTTACTTTGTGGTAAGGGTTCTTTGTACCTTCCTGTATCTCCTTCTACTTTTTCTTCCCCTCTTCCATTTGTTTTATTCCCCACCCATTTTTCTCTTTCATTATATCAATATATGGATATTTTATGATACGAGATACCCAGGAAGATGGGCAAGGCCAAGCATGATGTGTACTGTCATCTGAAATGTGCCAGAGGTTTTCAGTGCACAACAGATAGCTTAAAACTATCCATTTTGCTAACTAGAGGCTAATGTTTTAATAACGCAAACTGGATTTCATCCATTTTTGTACACCTTCACTGAACATCAGTGTGACTAAAACTATCCAGAAGATTTCTCACTCATGAATAGTCTGTGGAGAACACCTTGCTAGTTCAGGGAGCTAGCTTTAATTACATAAAAATAGGAATTTTAGAAAATCCTTTCATTCCTTCAGCTAAAATATGTGGAATTCATGTTAGAACAGAAAATAATGAAATACCCAGTCTGAAATACCCACTGCAATGCATAATATCCTCAACTTGGAGAGTTTGCTCTGCAATTTAATAATAGATATTATTGTTATACCAACTTCTCCATGGACTAGAAATACCTGAGTTAGAGACCAATGACAAATGATATCCTCCTTCACACTAATAAGTGCATGACTATTAGTAGCACAAATCTTATTACTCCTACAGTAATCATTCTGCATTGCCACATAGCTTTTGTGCATATATTAAAGATGATACTTTAATTTTCAATAACAATATGTAAGTAGCATTTAACCCGCTCAAAATTTCTAACAACTGCATTTCTACAATTTTAATGTAGATAAATTTAATATAATGCACTTGGAGAACAAGCAAAAAGAATTAATATAAAAGACAAATTAAAAAAAAAAAAAAGCCAACCTTAAACTTCAAATTTAAAATCATAGGTTTTGGGTTGGCCACTTCCATTCAGGAGTGAAATTTTGGGTCCGTGAAATATCAATTTCTGGAAAAGTCAGTGTGAAGCTCTGTAGTAGTCAAAAAGACAACAAAAAAAGTCACAAGTTATTAGGAAAGAAAAAGATAACAAAACAAAGCACATCATTATGCCACCATGGAAGTTCACAGTTTGTCAGTATCTTGGATACTGTGTGCAGTTCTGCTCCCTTCACAAAAAGAATTTAACAGAATTGAAAGTTTCAGAAGAAGTCAACAAGGCAGATAAAAGATACTAATCTGCATTCATATAAGCAATGATTAACTAAGCTAATGTTCCTCAGTCTAGAAGACAGTCAGCTAATGGAGAATATGACTGAAGTCTAGAATATTATACAGAACTTGGTATGGTAGGCCTCAATTATTCATTTTCTTTTTCACAAGAAGAATTAAGGGGTACTGAATGAATGAAATAAATTAAACAATTTGAGTGAAAGCAAATGAAGCAACAGGAGCCAGGTTTAAAACAAACAGAGGGAGGTAAATTGTCATATACAGCTAGTGATAGGCCAAATTTGTTGTGAAAATATATTGTAGATGCAACAAATCTATGTGAGTTCAAAGGAAGATTGAGCTAGTTCATGGAAGGTCCCTGAGAATTATAAAATGCATGGAAAAGACATCCACCTCAGAATATCCCTGATCTGAAAGTTGGACACTGGAAGACTATTAAGGGGAGTTACTATGTGTTTGAAAAAAGTCTTAGGGCTTGGTCCCTAGACACTGACATATGGCCACAGTTGGAAACATATATTGTCAGGCTGGATGAACCTCCTTATTCACTTCTTTCAATAAGCAGGTCTATTTTCTGGTGATCAGCAGGTCATCAGCCATGTAAAGTAAGAGTTCTGGATCAACAGTTGTGATACTGCAGTGTGTAATGCATTTCTTTGGACCTGAACCGATTCATTTCATGACTGACATCAAAAATCAGAAGCAGGGGTCTGCTGTCTACATGTACAAGTTACCAATATTTTAGATGTCACAAAACACGTGTAACCTGCAAAAGCTGACAGATTAACAAACAACATTCATGCATTCTTCAGCAGCTGTTGAAGTCCAGATGAAATAACTGAGAGTCCTTAAAAGGAATCTAGTTGCCTGTGTTTAGGCAACTGCAAAACAGTTTCCATACGTTTGCATATGTCTGTGAGGGAGGTATCTCCTCATAGACTCTGGGAACTAAATTCCGCTGCTTCCTGGCCTTCAGTCACTTTTCTGAAAATTATTGGGTCTCCTAGATAGACATTCTGTGAGCTCTAGAAATCTACCGGACTGTACAGATAAGCTGCCATATGCAATTAAAACCTGCTCTAATTTGATACTCAGCAGAATATAAGGATCAGCACCTAGAGATAATACTTAATTGCCTAAACATAAACATTGAGAGTTTTATCAACTTCTGATGTCTTAGGGTATCTGAGATACCTACATGGGCCTAGCAGATATAGCACAAATTCTGCATAAGTATTGCACTCTTCTGGCCTGACATCAGTGAGATCACAGAATCACAGAATCATTCAGGTGGGAGTAGACCTCAGGAGGTCTCTAGTCCAACCTCCTGCTCAAAGCTGGCTCAGCTATGAGGTTAGACCAGGTTGCTTAGCCCATTGGGATCTTGAAAACTTATAGGATGATTTACAGCATTTCAAAGGTCAGTAGATACGTACATACAGGCAAGTGAATCAAACACTTAACATTTACAACTTGTAGCCTTCTTCCTAGGAAACGTAATAGAACATTCTTTCAGCTGTATGCACTAAGCATCTGTTTTGGTAACTACCGATTATAGTTTTTATGCCAATTGTAAAGATAGTTACATTAACTGGATTATTAATCCTTATTTTTTCCAATAATACAGCAAAGCAATAGATTCAAAACTTGCACAAGCAAGTTCTTTTGGGTTTGTTTTGTTTTGTTTTTTTGTTGAGTTTGTTGTTATTGTTAGGTTTTGTTTTGTTGTTTGGTTTTAAAAATAAGGAAAAATATTACATAAAATACTGTAGAATGTTGTTAGGTTATATGACTGTACATTCAAGATGCTTGCGAAGAGATGCCTTCTAGATAGGTGCTTTCAGTGTTATGTTGGAAACCATTAAAAATAAGTCAGGCTGTAGCCTGCAAGACAATACTTCATTTTCTTCAATATCTTCAGTAAGAGAGTAGTAAGAGTGTAGTCTTAAGGAATTGTGAAACAGTGATCTAAAAGTTGCCAATAGTCTTTTAGAAATCAACTGTACAGTTATTTTCCTGTCCCTCCTCCTTCAAAAAATAATAGCCCTGCAAACCCCTGTATTCTACAATGGAGTGATATAATTTTGACATCTGTTTTGTGATCTTCTCTCTCTGCATGGTATTGCTTTTCTAGGAATTTCTAACATTTTTAATTCACAATCATGTCATTCACAGATATTGGCTGACCTAGAAAACCATGCGCTTTTTAAGGATGACTTAGAATGCCAGAAGCTTATTCTGGAAGCCATGAAATACCATCTTTTACCAGAGAGAAGAACTCTCATGCAAAGTCCAAGAACCAAACCTAGAAAATCTACAGTTGGGACACTTTATGCTGTTGGAGGAATGGATAACAACAAAGGTATTAGAGGATATTTGTTACTTTATATAAGTTATATTTTGCATTTTCTTTATTAGAAAATAGTAAAATAACTTTCTATTCCAAGCCTGGGGTAAGGGTGTCTATGTCAGTCAAAAAATTCTACCAAGACTGATACTTAAGGAAAAATATAATAGAGTGAAAGAAAAGAAACCAAGTTTTGAGTTCATTCTTGGTTCAAAATGATTGCAATTTCCAGAAAGAATTTAACAAAAAATCTAGTGACATTAATTTACCTTAGTTTTAGCTTTCTAGAAATTATGTTTCATTTGTAAGTCAAACATGTATTCACCTTTCCTAAGCAGTGAAAAAAGGCAGTTTAATATGCAGTGTATTCCATCCTTAAGTGGTTGTCTGAAATATTACGGATTATTCATATTCTTCTGGTGCAGAAATCTATTGATTGTATAGAGAAAAAGCTAAAGGAAGCTGAAATTATCCCCAACTTACTTTGAGGAAAAGTAGGAAGCAGTGGAAATTTTATTAAATTATTTTGTTGTTATTTGTTGGGAATAAGAATTATGATGATGTGTTTTTCTTTCTGCTAAGAAGACTAATTCACTGGTTTCCTGAATGGAATGAAATAAAATATTTGAAATAAAAGCTAGCTGCGTTATAAGACTATATACTCAGAAAGGCTTTTATTATTACTTTTTCTTGAAATTCACTAACAGTTCCCCAGTATCTTACATTTTCATGTCCATATTTAGGCTGAAAAATATGCCTTCAGAAAGATTGGTTCTAATATAAAATTAACTGTACTTATAAGAACTATAATAGAGAATTAGATCTTCGGTATTTCACAACTCTGTGTCTAGGTGTAGTTATTGCAATTGTTTTTCTAAATAGCTGTGGCAGTATCATCTGCAAAACAACATTGCGTGTTTTTCCCATAAAGTTACACCAATGAGAAAGGTGTATGACATCTGTGCTTGTGTGAAAAGAAATGCTGAGAGAATAGAAAAATGCTGAGGAAAGAATCAATAGGTATGTTTTCTTACTGTAGCTGTGGATTATTTTTATCCCTGTAATGTTTATAAATGTTTGTGTAGCTAAATGTGAGGCATGGATTTACATAGAACATTGCCTTTAGCTCATAAGATACTTGAACTATAAATTTCCTCTCACTTAGGACGAATGGTGATGAACACTTTAAGTATTCAGGTAGTGGAAATGACCATAAACCCCATTTAGGTGCAGCTGTGTTTGTTCTAGCTTGCTATGCAGATCGGGTCCTGGCTCACATAGCAAATCAAATACAGAAATATTTAGGAAGGCAGCACAGAGCGTAGCACCATCGCAACATCCACGCGCAGCCTATTGTGCAGATTCATGCCAGGCAGAAGTTGTTTATTTCTGCCTTCTGTCAGTTCAAACTCTGAAGACAAAAGCACCGGGGCTTATATACATTTGCAGCAGATAAAAACTGCTTTGAGAGGGGGCCTGGTATGGCAGAGCAGCATGTACATAGTAGGAGCCTTTTTTACAGCTGATGTAACCTGTATTCCCAATAACTCAGGATCTGAGCCGTGTAGCCTAGACTTGCCTCTGCTCAGCTCATCCCTCTTGTGATGCTGCTGTGTCCTTGTCTAGCTTTTAGGACCAGTGAGGCTTGCTTCTGCCTATCACTTCAGGAGACCAGAGTGCTGTTTCATGTTTTGAAGAGTCACTGTCGGCTCGTAGAGCATGCCTCAATATTTGGGCCATGACGTGATGCTGATACTGTATTATTTCTCCTCAGTAACTGGTCATTTTTTTTCCACAACTTTCTCCACTGAAATGCTGACATGGGTGATTGTGATTCACAATGATGTATGTTTAATGTCTACTAGTGTTTGCTACCAAATATGGCACAGTTGCATATAAGAACTAGATGAGCTAAGCAAATTAGCAATTTATTAGCTAGCATATAAAACAGTGGGTAAGTGCTACTATTATGAAAGTATTTGAAGGTTATGTGGCCCTTCACATAAAAAATAGCCTAGCATGCTAAATCAAGCTTGTTTTGAAATCTCTTCTATAGTTTTTTTTTTCTTTTCCATAAAAAAGAGGTGATAATTAAACTCCAGCAGCCAGTGACTGGAATTATGCCTAACATGAAAAGTTAATGCAGCATAGTACTAACTGGATAGAATTAAAAGGCACAAAGTTAGATCATTTTGTAATTTTAATTTCCTTAAGGTATGAAACCTCATTTAAATCTCTGTTTCCACACAGCTTTGTTTATTTATTCATTTAACTTGAAAGGCACATATCAGAAACAGATTCTCTCTATGTGTTTACATTAATAGAATGAGATATATTAATAGTTTAGAGGTATATGCTTCTGACAGTATTCCATTCACCTTTCCCATTCATATCATCACACTGACTTCTGTAATTTAGATTAGCAAGATTTCATAATGTAGTAGCATACAAAAGTTCTCTAGGTAGACATATAAAAGAGGACACTAGACTGAAATAAATGAGTAAATGCAACAAGTGAACATACACCAATTTGTAAGAATGATAGAACACTGACTTCTTGCAGCTGTTTTAGAATCCCAAATGCAGAACCAAAAACACGTGATAGAACCTGATACATACGGTCTCTGTCTGATGGTGCCATGGAAGGCTATGATGAGGAAAATACACTTGCACAGCAAGAGGAGACGTGTAAATAATTGAGCAGTGTTATATCGATGGGAGAATACTGCCTGATCTCTCATGAGGTGTTCTAACCTGTCTCACTACCTAGCAGGTAGAATAATAAGGGACAAGGGGAATCTGCAGAAAAAGAAAACTAAAGAAAACAAAAGTGGCAGGGTACCATGGTCCAAAAACACTGGTATCTATTACTTTTGGAATATTCCTAGATTAGTTCATCAAAGTGCTAGATTAGTTCATTATTTACTGGATGACAGCCTTTAAGTAAATATGAAAGGAAAACAAAATGAAAAATTACATGAACAAGAATGCGACATAAAAATGTCACAGAGAGAGAAAAGTTGTTTTGCTGAAAAACTGATGTTAAATGTATGTTTTTCATTAATCTTGTGATTAGATATAAACCAAAAATTGCTCTGATGGTAAATAGGTGAGATGCACCATTAGTCTATATCAAGCAATATTGAAAGTACTTTCATTATTATTTAGAGATTTTTTAGAAAAAATTTTGATATCACCACAGATATATTAAAAAATGAATATTTTGAAATGTGAAATTGTGAGATCTCCAGTCATTGTTCCTTAAACTCCTATGTTGCATATTTTGCCTTTTCTTTAATGGTTTTCAATAATTTTAATAATCCTTTTTTCTTTACAAATATGGTTTATCTAATGTGATTTGTTAATTACATATCATTATTTCACAGGAAAGTCATCTAATACGGCTACATGAAGTTACTCTTTTGCTCTGGTGAACTTCAAACATGTCCTTGTTTTTCTAGGCTATTTTTGTTTTTTAGATTCTAGCAAGACATTTCTCACAGCATATTTCACTTAAACATTATTTATTTTAATTTTATATTTTTCATTCTCATATAGGCATACTTTTTAAATACTGAATGAAATATTGGATAACCTATTGTAAATACTGTAAATAAAGAGAGAAATAGGGAAAGATCACATTTTTCCTCTTAGGTAATTCTTCTTGCTTTTTAAGATATGTGTCTGAAATGTCTATAACTTGAAAATCTATCTAACTATCTCCATCTTCAGTTTAGTAGGAATTATTAAAAAAAATCCATCAAGATTGTTTTGTGGCATTTTGCAAGTTGTGGAAATTACTACAAACCACTTTGCCCTCACATACATAAAACATTTGACGGCATTCATTATCTATTTATTTGATGTACTTTATCTTGAGCAAACATCTTATCTTCATCTTACATTTTCATTCAAAATATACAATGTACAGTAACTGAGTTTGATTTTCAGAATATGAGTGCTTGTATTCCTTGTATTTGTATAATAGACAAACAGCAAAACCTACTTAAGAAAGTATAGTATTTTCTTCAAGGAAAAAAAAAGAAAAAAAAGTCCAATGTGCTTATTGCAGAACACTTCTCCCTTGTATGCCTTCTGAAATATGTTATAGACATATGCATGCTCTGTAAGTATACATAGATGTATGTGTGTATATATATATAAATAGTAATTATTATTGAGGTGTTCTCTTAAAAGTTTGAGGATGTAGCATGGTAAAATACCCCACCCTATCTCTTGTACTTCATCCATTCCTTAATCCGGTATGCAAATGAATTCATGGCTAGGGCTTCCTGCATTTAATGATAGGTCATATTCATAATATATTTTTGTTAAGCTTTTTTTTTTCTTTTTT
>VZTL01006735.1:7209-19437 GCA_013400535.1 Scopus umbretta | reverse complement strand
TTTTTTTTTTTTTTTTTTTTGTTAATAAGAACTTGGTACATTTTCTTATT
This sequence comes from Scopus umbretta, assembly GCA_013400535.1. Lineage (NCBI taxonomy): Eukaryota > Metazoa > Chordata > Aves > Pelecaniformes > Scopidae > Scopus > Scopus umbretta. Next base: position 19,387 of record VZTL01006735.1, on the reverse strand, counting down.
CCTATTCAGATGTCAGAATACAAGTAAATAGTCCCGTGCTTACAAACTATTAAGAAAAGTTAGGAACGGCCGCTGGCCTCAGCACCCTGGCACAGGACCTTCCTGCCCAGGTGCTGGAGCCCAGCATGGAACCCCCAGGGCCCTGGGGTCTCTGCTCAGGCCGAGGGATGCATCTGCTGTTTTTCCATTAGCAGGCTCAACCAGCAGTGAAGTTAACCGTGTGTCCCAGAGGCAGGCACAGACAGACAGAGGACATGGCCACAGCCGGTCACACAGACGGCCACAGACAAGGTGCTGCCTCCAGCAGCACCCGCATTCAGGGCTCGCAGCAGACACAGGCACATCCAGCCACGTCCCCTCCTCCTCTTGGGCTGGCAGAGGCAGAAGGTCACTGGTGCAGCACACACATCCACTTTCCAAGTTCACAAGCACATGCGCATTCCCAGATCCCTGGGTCCTGGCACAGCCCCTCTGCCCTCCACACTCATACCCTCCAGTAGCTGGTTTTCCAGACGCAGCTCCAGTAGCTGGAGGTTAAAGACCCCAGCTGGCCCCAGTAGCTGAGACCGCAGGCCAGGGACACCCACGCCCCCAGTCTGGCTCCAGGAGCTGCTCCTGTGAAGCAGGAACATACACATGCTGTTATTACTCATGAAATAAGTAGATGTTCACAAAATATGAACTCGGTAGTAAGAAATGGACTGTCCCTTTTGCAATCCTACTCTTTTTCTTGATAACGTCATGTATCTGTCCTCAGCAGTTCTCTGTATGTTTCTTCTGCCTTTAGTGCTAGTTTGTTTTCACCTGTATGTTTTCCACGAGGACATTTGTTATGTTAGATTAAAGAATCATGTAGTCATAGCCTTAAAGTACTGCAGGAGGGTGATAACCCAAAATAAATTACGCCTCTGATGTTCCAAGTATCTGTCTGCCTACCACTTTTATTCAGATATCTAAAACTGTCCTCTGAAACCTTGCCTGCTCTGTTTAAGTAACAGTTCTCTCTCAGCCACACAATTCCAGTGTTTTCAAATACTGTGAGTGATTTTACTGAGATAGGTGATTGTAATGTGATGTTTATTTAGTTCCATGTAATATATTTTAGTATTCTTTTTTATACTTTCTGGATTCCATTTTTCCAAAAAATGAACATACTTAGCTTTTTTTTTTTTTAAACATAAAAATTTGTGTTGCTATAATCCACTGTTTTCCCAATTCTTCTCGAGCTAGCAATGGGAAACAATTACAGCATAATTTACCATAAAATGCACTAATAAACAAGTAATATTCCATTAACTTTATGCCAACACTGTGTACCAATGACCATTTCTGTTTTCCTTTTTTTACCCTTTTTGGAAGATTCAGCAGGAAAAGAATAATGGAATATATAAATAGGAACAACAACAACAAAGTATCTCTCATCAGAGTCATCAACCTAGCAATAGCAATGAGGTTGTCATCATGGTGGGTTTTTTTGAGAAAATTGGAATACTAAAGTAGGAGGCAGGCAGGCTATACAGAATGAATAGCTGAATTTTTCAGTGTCTATATTGCAAATGTGCATCAAAACTTATTTTTCATTTTAGATTGCTTAAGTGGAACAAATAGAAGTTAGCTGTTTAAAAAAAAAAAATCCACTACTTTTTGAAACAGAAAACAGGACACCTGATATTAGGAGCCTTCGTTTATCTATTGGAGAAATTCATATTTTCAGTCATTTTAATATATTCCAAGAGTTCATAATTGGATATACATTTGATAAGCTACAAAGGGAGTATGATTTTTTGTTTGATTCACATAATAATAATCTGAAACTGAAATGAATTGTTTCAATTTCTAAGAAATATATATATGTTATATTCAGCTGGCAACACAACATTTTGGAGAGAGGAATCATAATTAATTAAATAACATTAAGTAACCTCATGAAGTTCAACATGGGGAAGCACAAAGTCTTGCAACTGGGAAGGAACAACCCCAGGCACCAGTACATGCTGGGGGGCCACCCAGCTGGAAAGCAGCTTGGCAGAAAAGGACCTAGGGGTCCTGGTGGGCATGAAGTTGAACATGAGCCAGCAGCGTGCCCTTGCCACAAAGAAGGCTAATGGAGTCCTGGGCTGCATTAGGCAAAGTGTTGCCAGCAGATCAAGGGAGGTGATCCTTCCCCTCTGCTCAGCACTGGTGAGGCCACACCTGGAGTGCTGTGTCCTGTTCCGGCCTTCCCAGTACAAGAGAGATAAGGAGCTGCTAGAGACTCCAATGAAGGGCCACAAAAGTAATGAAGGGACTGCAGCATGTCTCCTATGCAGAAAGGCTGAGAGAGGTGGGACTTTTCAACCCAGAAAAGAGAAGGCTCATAGGGGATCTTATCAATGTATAGAACGACCTGAACGGAGGGTGCAAAGAGGACAGAGACAGGTTCTTCTCAGTGTTGCCTAGTGACAGGACCAGAGGCAACGGGCACAAACTGAAACACAGGAGGTGCTGGCTGAACATCAGGAAACCTTTTTTTACGCTCAGGATGACCAAACACTGGCACAGGTTGCTCAGAGAGGTTGTGGAGTCTCCATCTTGAAGATACTAAAAAACTGTCTAGACAAGGTCCTGGACAACTGGGTGTAGGTGGCTCTGCTTGAGCAGGGGGGGTTGGACCAGATGGCCTCCAGAGATCCCTTCCAACTTCAGCTCTTCTGTAATTTTGTGCTTCTGTAACATGATAGCATATTTGTAGAGTAAAGGTGAAGCTTGGTCAATTACTTCACCAGAGGAATATGAAATACCCTGGCTAATGACTGATGAGGTAATTAAATACATACATCACACTAAAATTCTCTCTTATCCAGATCTAATAAGTATTAACATTATTATTTGCTTCTTTTCACTCGTGAATTTCAATGTGTTCCAGAACATTCAGCCTCATAGGCTAATTTGCAGTTCCAGTACTTTGATTTACATGTGCATTTCAGAATAGAAAAAAAAATACAGATTGTAACACCATCTGGTAGTTTTTTAGTACTTATTTTGAATCACTTAATTTCTGTCATGTTTTCAGTGTAGTTAACTTCTGAAACTGCTGATTCAGTTATGGTCTGAAATAAAGAAAAGAACCTGAAGCAATCTATTCTGAAGCCTGCATGGCTTCAAATATAAGGCAGGAGCCAAAGTTATCACACAGAAGATAAATTTCATGATCCCACAAGCTCCTCAGTTTGCCAGTCTGTTACCCTAATATTCACAGCTTTTGCTGCAACCTATGGGGTCAAGCAGACAGAACAAGAGGCTGCTGCCTTTGTGGGAATATTTAGGTATTTATTCTCCCAAGGACCTCCCTGTGTTCGCCCTCATTACTTCCCTGCAGCTTATTGACTTTATTTTGTGACATTTTCAGTGCAGATATTTTATCACAGATAAAACACACAGGAGAAAAACGAAACCTAGAGAAGACACATGCATGGCAGCTTGGTAATTTAGAAAACCTCTGTACTGTCAGAAACCTTGACTTTTTACATACAGTAACGAATTTTTGTTCCCTGATCACCCAGGTTTCATTAATGGTTGTTAGTACTGGTATTGGCTTTGGAGTAAACCAAACAGTTTCTTCCAGCACAAATCCTGGATGTTGTTCTGGAGTCAGTTCACTGCTGCAACCACGCTCAACAGCCAGTGTGGATGACTTAAAAACTGTTGGCACACCCTGCCCTGTGTAGTCCTCCAGCCCTATCCTGCACCTTCAGAAGCCTCATAAACCTTCATGCCAAATTCTGGAAAATGCTCAAAAAGGTCATAGTTTCAGGCATAATAAATCCAAGTAAGCTTCAGTTCAGCTCTCACCTTATTGTTAACACTCTGAAATGGAAAAACAAATAGACAAATTTATCTCTTTGGACTACGGAAGGCACCATATAGACCCCAATGAATACTGAGCATTAGCTGGCTCTAATCCACGCAAGCTGGGGATAGCACCCTTTGCAACAGGTTTACCTTAAAGGGAAGTAGTTGAAGCAAAACAAAAATCTCCCAGGAACTGAGCCAATAGTTAAGCAGTGCAGATGAGCATCTGTATAGCTATAATGATAAATAATAAAAGATGGCTAAAGGTAATGGGAAATTGGTGCTGTTACAGTGCCAAACTGCTCAGTTCAGATAGTTTAAACCAAATTATGATCAAAGCAGCCTGTTGATTTATTTATGGTACATAATTAACTGGCAATCAGATGAACTGTCTTTAGGATCAATATCAGTCATGCAGTAGATAAACTGCAATACTAGACACTTACAAAATATGAATTAGCTTCTCCAAATTTCTGAACAGCCTTCTTGAGCAAATCCCCCCAAATTCTGGTCACAGACACACATGGGCACGCACACACACACAGACAGTTACATGCAGCCCCTCTCTCACAGTTTGTGTAGGTCACCATCACCACCTCCCCAGCAGTGGGAGCTCCCCTGGGTGCACACCCCTCCTGCAGGAGATGTAGTTGCCCCAGCATTTGCTGCTGTCCATGCGTAGAACTTTTCTTTTTATTGTTGACACCTTATTTGCACAACTTCCAGTGGGAACAGAACTGCTTTTAAAAAAGAGGCATGTTTTTTGTTGGTGGGCAAAGGTAGACTAGCATACTGCATGATATAAATCATTAATAAGAGGGATTTTTGTAAGTTCTAGATTTGATAAAAACATAAAATAAAACATGAATGTTTCATACTTAGCTTGTAGCACTATATTATATATCAAAACACCCAACACTAAAAGCATTACCTAAAATGACTGTATAAAAGCTGTCATTTCTGATACTACTTAAAATATAAACATTAGTGGAAAAACCTTGTATTAGTTTTAGAGAATTCTGATCATATTGAGTAACTGAGTATTCCCAAATGTTTTCTGATATTTGTTCATGCCACTTTATGGCAAATCCTTATGACTTTTTTTTTTTTTTTCACTCCAAAAATCTAAGATTTCTTACATACAAGTTATATATTTCTGGAGTGCTTAAAGGAATTTTTTATAGTCTAACTAAATAGAAGAGTAGTGAACTGCTACCCTGTTTTCTGTATGGCTCTTTCTTTACCAAGGCATTCTCCCTGATATTTGTGTCAGTAACCTATTTAGGTCACATTTGTTACACTTGAGTAACCGTCTTTTCAGTTCAAAATGTAATGTTGCAGATCACTAGATCAAGGTCATCATTTTGCACCTACTTACAGCAGCATCTCTAAATCTTGAACAAAATGGTCAGAGTACATGTCAGCAACAGCTTTAATAATAGCAAAATCAGCAGAAAGTCTTGCAGGGAAAAGAAAAAGTAAAAACTTTGTGATGATAAATGTAGAACTCCTACCCTACTTTATGGGTTTAAATACTGAATCATTCTAGCTATGAGAAAAGTACCTTTACCGTGGATATGTCTACATTGAATGCAAAGGTGGGGTTTGGGGGGAGAGGGAAAGTGTAGGCATTTGTATCTGCTTCTGAAGCAGTTTTCACTTTTATTCCAAAATCCCTGAATTTATACATAACTGAAATGAATATATTGCTCTCATAGTCTCAGACATTCGTCATGAAGTCTGTCTGACTTCATGTAGCCTACATGAGGTTGTTAAAAGAAACCTAACATTTTTGGAAGACAGACTAGATATTGCTACATTTGACTTAAAACATTGAGTTATAAACAATCTTGCAATAAATTTATTCTTTTTCATGGAATGACCTTGCTATATGATTAGTATTCAGTCATCAACTATGCCAAAAAAGATGAGAAAGGTAATCAGCTTTATACAAAATCCTTGATTTACAAAACACTAGCAAGGGAATGTAATATGCTTAACTTCAGAAAAAGAGTAAGTGTAATAGAAAGATAACTCAAAAATCACTTGAAAAAGTTTCACCAAAACAATTCCACAATTTCACAATCTTGCAAATGATAACTAAAAGAAAAAATACGCTTGTATTGTGCAATTGTGTATTGACTTGTAAATAAAGGTAAAATTGTGAGATCTAGTACTTTATTGTTTCATCAGAAACCTTGGATGGGAGAATCACATAAAAATAGGACTTGTCAGCAGCAGTTGGACATTCATACAATGTCCATCTGCAGTGCTTTCATTTCTAAAGTTTTCTTTCTCTGTAGATCTCATTACTTAAACATAACATAAACCTTCATTAATTAGGGCTTATAATGCCTATGAAAGTATGCACAGTATACAGAGCTAATCTCATCCAATACCCAGGCAGATCATAAGTAGAATTTAAGTTTAAAAAAAAAAAAAAAAAAAAAAGTTAAAATGAANAAAAAAAAAAAAAGTTGAAATGTATCCATAACATCAAGAAAAATCCTTGACTTATCTGAAATAATTTGTGCTACCACAGTCATGGTATAAGTTTTAAATTTGCCACACACTGCTGCTTATCATGCATATAGTTATTAAATGCATTCTGTTTCACCTGTCTATGTCTTTTTCATATACACTGTCTTCAGTACTAGTTACTGAAATAACTCAGGCTTAGAGATCTGTCCATCTGAAAAACAGGGGTTTGTGCACATGTGCATAGTATGTTTATTATAAGATCCTCAATATTATATGTCTTTGCTCTTCGTTTTTCATTGCAGTTTCATATGCAATATCTTAAAGACAGTCTAATAGTCATGTTTTTCCTTTTTACCTTTAGATGACTAAAAAGCCACTAGTGACACACAAGTGAAATAATCTATAATCAAATATATTTTAATGTAATTTCACATAATTTTTATATAGTTAGTGGTATTTTAATTTGTGTGTTTTACTTATACTGTGATATTCCATCTGTTTTGTTTTATAGGAAAATATGTCTATCTCTGCATAATCAGCACATACACTGCAGCCAAAAATAAATCATGATTTTTTGCTGTATTTAGTTTATTCATATCTTCACATTAAACCTGTATCTCCCATTTCCCTAAGAAAATATACCACAGTATCTTCCCAACTGCTTTCTTCCATCTTCCTATTCTTGGGAAACTGGATTTTCTAGTTTTCTGAAACATTTAATCATAATTACTTTGGTTTGTCCATAGGGATTAGAAAAAACTAGTCATCTACAGATTCCTAACATTGGTAAGACATCCTGTCACAGACTGTATAGACTGGAGGAGGTAGTATTAACCAATGTTATTTATTTCTTTGAGTTTGCAGTTTGGAAGTTGCTTCAGTTAGGAGTTGGCTCTCCAGCTGCCATCTACTAGTAATGACAGAGAGAAGACTTTCTGGTCTTGGCTGGGATGTGATGCAGTTAACTTTTCCTTGTCACTGGAACCAGCATCTCCCTGGGTGACTGTTCCTCCACTGTGCAACGCCATGGTGGTTTAAAATAAGTTGTTTGACACTAGGTACTGATCACACCTTAAAAGTGATGACCGTGAATGGTGAGAAGGTTTCTTCCCTCTTTCTGCTACCTGTCCAGGGGATGCTGCATAGTGCCTCCAGATCTGGTGGCAAAAGGTGACTCACAGTTCAAGGATGTATGCCACACCACAAAGCTAGCCTTGTGCTCCTGCAATGTAATTATTAGTTATGTATGCAGTCATTCAGTTAATGAAATAATGTGAGGCCTGTGTCACAGGCGACTGGAATGGTGTTTTTATATCAGGTTTTGGATGTTTAAAAGCATGTAGAAGTGCTTGAGCTTGGAAGGACTACTGAAATCCTTTTCAAAGTTACTGCAGGATGGAAAGAATCAAACATGCTGCATTCTCATCCAGTCTCCCACTGAGGAATGAACCCTGAAGTGAATGCTACACTCAGGTGTTTCTTCCATTTCTGTATTACTACTCCCACTAGAACCTAGTAAGGAACAAATATGTATGAAAAATAAGCATTATGGACCAGGGAATGAGTGGGGGCCGTGCTATTTCGTGGTGTAGATGCATCCTGATAATTTGGTTACTCTTAGCTCCTAGCTGAAAACCGATGTAGGCACAAGGGTAATGCAATAGTCTTACCAGCCCAAAATCCAGGACTTAGGTACAAGTCAAGCACACAACGTTACACAAGTCTTTTATGTTGTAAAAGTTAATAATACATTGCCTATCACAATGCTCACAAGTGCTTCAATCTTTAACATGTTATCCTTTTGTGTACAAAAATATTGTTATCTCTTTTTATTTAGAGGGAAACTCAAGCACAGAGAAACAAAATTCCCATATTGAATTTAGGTACCAAAATGTTAAGTGTGATTATACTCTATCAATAAGTGGCTGCTTCCTAGACTGGATTCCTATGTGAAGTACCTTGCTTCGATTTACAGGACAAGGCGAGTAGGCTCAATGAATGGGAGCTGTGAACGTAAGTGCATGTACCAAGATGCTGTCTAGAACTAGTCAAAAAGGAAATGCCAGAGTCAGAGGTGTCTTAAGTCATATGCACTCTGCAACTTTTGGACTTTACTCATGGTTCCTGCCCCTCACCTTCTCCTCACTCTGCTGAAACTGAAAACAAAATACACAGCTTTTCTGCAGGAAAGATTGATGGTAGAAAGTATTCATATGGGAACCATAGGATAAACATTCTCCTCAAACTGTTGTTTCTCCCTGCTCCAGAAGATCTTAAATTCCTCTTTCAAATAATAAAAAAAAATAAATGACAGATATAAAAGCGTCGTTTCTAGAATAGGTCCTGTAAGGTCAACTCTTCATAGACAAGGTGGGATTCAAACTTCTCCAGCTTGGGAGCAGACAGGAGAAAAACATGTTAGGATAGTGTTAAGAACACTGCTATTTTTGTCTTATTCTACTCCCTCTGACATCCTGTCTTTATGTCAGCATAAAATTCCCTATTAACTCTTTAAATGATGTCAGTCTTAGACTTTACATTAAAATGTGTTCTTTTCATGGACTACATACAATCTTTCCTCTCAAACCCGTGTCTCTTAATCTTCTGTATGTTATCCCACATCATTTGTCCGTCAGTTACATCTTTGGCTCCATTTATTTCTATGTTTCTGTCCTCTAACTTCTATTTTTCCCATCTAAATCGTTCTAAAGAATTACAGGTAATGTATGAGTAGTGTGAGGTGGTGCTGTTATTTTACAGAGTGTAGACAGAGAACTTCAGAGGAGAAATAACAGTCTGCAAGGTTCCTTTTTTTTCCTTCCCCAAGAGTCTGGGGCAATTCCAAAGGCTGCTGTAAGAAAGAAAATGTGTGGGTCAGAGCATGTAAAGAAACAGATGGGAAGAGAGGTGAGATAACCATGTACAATGTATGGTTATACAGATCTGGCCAGTCATTAATCAAACCACTGACGTTTGCATAATTTAAAAATTATCATACAGCTGTGGGTCAGTAATCTATGAAATTTCTATGTGCAGGCTGTGATAATTTTATTTGAGGATAATTTTAAAGTAATGTTTAAAACAATGTTAAATTCAAGGCCACATTTACTTTATAGCAGGAGTAGAACCATCACTAGGAAGGGTGGTAATAAACTGAAAGTAGAAGAATTGTGAGATGTTAACAAATATGTTTTAAAATGTTATGACTCCCACTTTGCAAAGTGTATACTTGCTTTAAAATTTAGGAGTTATTTTAGTCACCACTCAGAGGGCAGGGTTAAACTTTCAGGAATAACAGCTTTTCAGGACAGAAAGTTCATCTTCAAGTTCTTTATAATGCACCTTCCAAATACTCTGTGAGGTACTGGGAATGAACAGTCCCTCAGCCCCTGGGTACCTTGGTGAATGAATCTGGAGAGGATACTATAGCCAGTATATACAAAACATAGTCTGGAATATTTCAGTTCTCTAAACTGAATAACTATCCCTCCTTAAAAATTCTGTATTTTGAATATATATCTTTATATTTATTTTTTCAAAGAAAATGTTCAGCTATAGTAGCACAGGAAGAGGGAACAGAGTACAATAGAAGGCAGTTAAGGAGCTTGACAAAGAAACATTTTATTGTCACTGTATCTGTTTCAAACAAGAAAACAAAAATCTACAGAAAGTGCTAATAATAAAATTATAATGTTATGAATGCTGAAAGATAATGTTAAGTTAGTTACTTTAGGGAACATACAGTAGTGGTACTGCATAAAAAATTTATCTACTAATTTGTGCTTTGTGAGCATTTAATCTGATCCTTCACATTAACTAAAATGAATCACAATTCTAGAAAAACAAAAGCATTTGGACTACAGTTACTGAAATATGTTGTGTATGTGAACCAAATTATGACTGAAAGATGAAGACTGAAAATAGCTCTTGCCTCCTAAAACTTTTTTTTCCAAAGTATCTATTATTTAAAGTTATTTTAAAATGTCAGTGTTGTTTTATCTAGATCCTCATCAAAAACAAATGCAACAGAAAACTTGCCTGGAGTCCATTCCCTTGTATTGAACTGCTATAGCCTGCATTACTGAAACCTGTATGGTCTTTCTTCTTCCACTCTACTATAGGGAGGTACTAGCAACTGACACTAGAACTAGAATATGGTTCACCTAATTTACTCTATGCGTGTCTACACGTACGCTGTACACTTAGTACCCACTGTAGTCAATACAGATGGTGTATTTGGTCTGACTGAGATGGAGTTAATTTTCCCCATAGCAGCCCTCATAGTGCTGTGCTTTGTATTGGTAGCTAGAAAGGTGTTGATAACACACCAGTGGATGGCTGCTGCTGAGCAGTGATAGCACAGCGTCAAAGCTGTCTCTGCAACATTTCCCCCTCACCAGTAGGCTGGGGTGGGCAGGATCTTGGGAGGGGACATAGCCAGGACACCTGATCCAAACTGACCAAATGGATATTCCATACCATATGATGTCTGCTCAGCAATAAAAGCTAAGAGAAAGGAACAGGAGAGGGTGGCATTCGTTACTACGGTGTTTGTCTTCTGGAGCAACTGCTACACGTACTGTAGTCTTACTTCCTGGGAATTGGCTGGACGTCGCCTGCTGATGGGAATAAAGTAGAGAATAAATCTTCTGTTTTCCTTTGCTTCTGCGTGCAGCCTTTGCGTTTGCTTTTATTAAACTGCTTTTATCTTGACCCACAAGTTTTTTTCTATCTTACTTTCTCTTCCCCCAGCCCTCCTTCTTTCTGAGGAGGGGAGTGACAGAGTGGCTTGCTGGGCACCTGGCATCCAGCCAGGGTCAACCCACCACAGATGGAGATAGTACAGTTGGTCTAGTCAAAACTGACATTTGCTAGACGGGATAGTTGTACAGAATCCATTGGCAGCACTGACCAGGACTACCCTAGGAGCTTATACAAATACCTCATATTGCAGATACCTACATTTTCATGTTTGAAGCTGTATTGCTCCCCACTTCTGATAGGATTAACTAAATCCATTCTAGTTATCAAACACAACCAGGAAATTGAACAAAGGAAGAATCTGTGTCTGTTCAGAGAACATTATAGCAGTGTGGCTGTAGTGGAATATCATCACTCTATTCTTATTGCTTAAATTCATCTTCTACCTCTCTCTGTGTGTCTTCATTCCTGCTCTGCAAAAATATTTGTCTGTTTCCACCATCATCTTCTTCCCACCATCTCACCTTCATCTCGCTATCTGCTTTTACCCTTTCCTTTCATTTTTTTACAATTAATTTACCTCTACCTAGTTAAATCTAGCAAATAAACATATGGCTGTAGAATGAACCAATATTTGCTGCTATCATGTTACTTATTTTTGCATGCCTTACTTCTGCGTATGTCTGGTTTTTAGTCTGTAATATATATAGTTGACTTTTACATAGATTTTTCAAGTGCCTAACACAATGGGACATATTTGTGAGTAGTTCTTTACATACTACCACAGTAAACTTGATTAATAATGTAGATTTTTCTGGCCCTGAAATCTACAGCCTGTTCAAATCCTGCATTTATTTGTTTTTATTTATTTAAATGAAAAGTAATACATTTATGACTATTCACAGTTCTAAGTGCATCACCACATTGTTGCTAACACAATAAAATCACATCGACATGACAGTAAATTCAACAATAAGCTCTTCATTGATCATTTTGGTTTCCTGCAGCTTCAACACAGTTTAAAATGTCTCTTTTCTCTTAAATGTAGTGTTGTTGAATTTATTTGTTTCTTTCTTCTTTCTGCTCATTTTTTCCTATATTTATGACAGTTTTTTGTAGCATCTAAGAAAATCATAACTTCCTGAACCTGTGGAACAGAGGCTTA
>VZTL01006734.1:4321-35429 GCA_013400535.1 Scopus umbretta | reverse complement strand
TTTTTTTTTTTTAAATTACGTTAGCATTAATATTTTGATGAAACAGAAGTGATGGCACCGAGTCACACATCTATGTCCCAATTTCACTGAGTATTTTTGGGGGTACCTGTACAGAAAAATACAAAGCTATGAAAATCAAGGAAAATAAAAATAAAGCTCATTCTGACTCCAAGAATGGTTTTGCTGTGACCAAGTTCAGGAGAGCTTCACTGTCTTAGAATTGGAATACTAAAATTCATTCTCACATGCTCACTTTTTTTTCACTATGAAAATAATATGATTGACTCTGCTTGTGTATATATTCGCATTGCATGTCAGAGGTGAAATTTTAGAATTACATGATAGTGGTCTGTGCATCAAGGGATGGAGATTTTCTTTTTTCTCGGAAAGATTTTGTCAATTAATTCTATATCTGTCTGATTCCAAATCTGCTTGTCTTCTCATTCATCTGGCATTCCTGCAGCCCAGGAGTCATGATTTGAAGATGAGAAACTTTTGGTATAATATTCCCCGGTATAAAATCTGGAGTGTAATTTCCTGGTAAATAAAACAACCAGCAAGAAATCAGCCTGTGAGGAGGGAGACAGTGCAATGATTCCAGAATGTGTAACTTACAGGAGAACAAATGATAGGAACAGGTAGTATTAAAAGTAAAATTATTACAATTCCTTATAATTTCTAATGGGTGCTCCTCTGCTTTGTTTTCTTAGGTAAGTTGGGAGAAAAAAAAAAAATCAATTTTAGATCTAGGAAAGCTCTAACTGCTAATTCTGTTCAATAGCTGCCAGTGAGATCAAATTAGAGTCTAATGTGTTTCTGCAGTTTCATGTGCTATAAATAGATGAATGGAGTTTCTTCAAATGTTGGTGGTACCTAAGCATGTTATGACCAAGAGGTTAGCTGCCAAAGCATACTTAGAATTTGAAGTATTTTGCGAAAAATGAATGCTATATCAGTAAAATCAAAGAAATCACAGATCTAAATGTACCTTATACTTTCTCCATTGGTGGAAAATGTTTGGGACAAAGGTTTCAAATCTGTCTATTTAAATTCCATCTACAAAGCCTACAAAGAACTACTGTCTGCACAAAATCATAATTCAATTTATGTAAAGAAATACTATATTCACATTTTGACCTCACAAAATGCTTCCATTAGGATATATGTTGAAGTCTAGCCTTATATATATGTTTGGCTAGTGGCTGAATTCTGTGGATCTCCGAGTCTTAAATTCTGTGTGTGCGTACATATAACACATTTTTCTCTTGTCTGGTGATACATACAGCTGGATATTTTCAGTAATTTAATTTTTTGTATTCATTTGTTTTAACTCTCACAATGAAAGTGTGAGAGATTTATTTTTTTCTTTCTTTTTNAAAGTGTGAGAAATTTTTTTTTTTTTTTTTTTTTTTTTTTTTTTTTTTGATGTTGGATGTTTATTCCCTTAATGTTAATGTTCTGAAGAACTTCCAGGGCTGCATCTGCTTGAGCCATGCTTGAAGGAAGACAGGAGAAACTTGGGTAGAGGTAGACTTCTCTGGGTGCTGCCCATGGCTTTATTCAGTTGCCCACACAGAGGGATCTAGTGAAATGTGAGACTGAAAGGACACCAGTTGCCTGTGCACCCTGTATCGTCTCTGCCAGGTCCATGCAGAAGTCTTAGATACCTCGAAATACCTCAGATGGTGCTAGGCTCCCATGTTTAGGCAAATGAATCGAGTTCACGGTGTAAATCAGAAAGCTTTTTTTGCTGATGTAACTTCTCACCTTATCAAGCAAGGACTGTGAAGTATAGCTTGTAATGCAGTAGCACTTGAAGAATCCTCAAGTGGCCTGGTAATCAGGACTCCAGGATGTTCTGAAGTGAGAGACAGAGCTGGAGAAATGCTCTCTATAACCCCAAGTACATAGATTCACCTAGATTCCTGTCACTTTTTGTATCTATAAAATTATAACGAGAGTATCAATTTCTACTTCTTTTAGTAATTTAGCACAGAACTGTTGTTTTTAAGAGTCTTTTGCTTTCTTCTTATAGATCAATTATATCAAGACAAGATAGAGATATAAATGTCCATTCTTTAGAGTATATACAAGAAGAAAAAATAAAAGTGCACTCATTTGGGATTTTAGTAAATACAGCTTTCCGGCAGAATAAAATTGTCATAATATTCTTACCCAGAGATCAAAAGCTTGATGTTTTATGCTTCGGTAAAACATCCTGATGAGATTATTTCTTGCACATATTGAAAGATCAGTCTCTCTCATTTTACCAAGTAAAGTGCCTTATATCACCTGCATACCCCACAGCTTTCTGCTTCACGTTTCCTTTCTGTTTTCATATCTATGGGAATGGAATCTGCTCTTCAGTATTCAGCGAATATGCCTCCTGCTGCTGCCGCTGCTGCCTTTGACTTAGGCCTGAGTTACCATGTCTTCTTCAATGATGCTGAACCACCGTCAGTGTGTTTTGCAGTCTGGAGATTCCACCCAGTTCTCCCTAAACTGGGTTGTCTCACTGTCTTCTTTCCAACTCCTTTCTCACCGGATTTTCAGGTTCGCATAGGACCATTCAAATATATTTATGGTAGAATACACCAGGATAACTCTGTTCAACTCAGTTTATATCCATGCAAAGATGATCAGAATAGGGCTCAGTAAGTTTTTCTGAGGAAAACAACAAGCTGAAGCCAAGTTGGGAGGATTTTTTTTTTCCTAAAGGATGCTCTACTTCTATGACATCTCCTAACTAATTATTCCTGTTACAATGCAGATAACGTTCCACCTTCATTTCACTTTTTATAGGTCAGAGATACTTTTGTTTATCCTCAGTGCCCTCTGATAACGTGTGCAGAATACCTGTCTATTTGATTCTTATTGCACTCGCTAGTTACAGTGACACTAAGGACTAAATCCTACGTACAGAAGATCAGAACAAAGTCTGAATTTTCAGTGAATCAGAATTATGCTTTGTTAATGTCAAGGAAGAGAAATGATTGCTCTGTTTTAGATATACTCAAGGAAGATTATAGTTTCAGAATTGCTGTCTCCAGCTGTCTCCCGTTTATAGTCTGTTTTGTTCTTTATTATCTGTATGTTCTGAATGTTTTGCTCCCTTGCTTTCAATTTTAAACATGGTGCAGACAGCTTACAGCGCATTGTTGGATGTGAGGCTTTAAACTGACAAATTTGTTCTTTTTATATCCTCTCCAACCCTTTCACTGGATTTCATGCTTTACCTTTGCAAATATTTGTGAAGATCATAAAGGGAGCAGGGAGAGAAGTGTTCCAGACAAATGAGAACAGTAAATTTTTTTTTTTTTTTCAGTGTATGATTTGTTCTTAGTGTAGTCACCGTGTATTTCACAAAAAGCCAGGAAGTCTGGACATTATGGAGCTTACACAGAAACCATGATATATAATATTAGGAAACTTGGTACTGACTGAAGTTACCAAACAATGAATCTGATGGAAAGTGACCACCAGGGAAAGGACCGGTGGGTGATATAGAGGGCAGGAAATTAAAACCATTTATCTACTAATTGGAAGCTGTTAGTGCTAAATGATAAGGACAGTTCACTATGACACTGTAAATAGGTCTGGTGCGATAACACAAGAAAATCTGTGTGATCTTTAGGTTTGAATCCAAACCTATCTCTGCATCTTGGACTAGATTTTAGTAAATATTTTCTTTTGTGAAACATACTGATGAAATATGATGTTTAATGCAATAGACTATATACCTCTGTTCCTTTATAAAGGTTACAAACACAGAGCTACTGAAATAAAAGGATACTGCATCAGAAAATGGAGTTCTGTGGGTTTCATTAGAAAGTAAGATGTATAGGCTGGATTCTTCAGTTTAACAATCTAAGTTAGCACAAGATTTTCTGTAACATGGAACCAAAGCAGTTGGGGAGCAGTACTGCAAAACTCCCAGCGGGTAGAGGAATGATTTCAAAGCCAGTGAAGGTGGCTGTGTCAGAAGCTCTTGTATCTCAGGGATGAAAAGAGATCACAAAAGGAAAAAAACATTGAGGAGCATGGTACTGCATGAAAGATCCAGGGCTGTATGGCAAGAGATGGCTGTAGACAAGTAACAGTATAAAAGTTACAGATTCAGATTCATACTTCTTCTTTTCTTTCCCTTATTCTTGTATTAACGAAGGCAAAACGATCTTTAGAAGAAGAATTATATTGCCTTTTTGGGGGGATTTCTTTTAAACTGAAACTTTTTAAAAGTCCAAAAGCATTAAAAGAAAAGGTGGTTTATTAAAATCAATGTACATTAAAAAAAAATGTTCATTCCAACTCCAAAACATGAATATAAATCTATGAAAATTAAAAAGGCCACCAAGAGAGGTTAGTCAGAATGGGGGTTTGGGTGAAAGTTTCTGTATTCTACCACACATGAGAGAGTGCACAGGCAGGGAATAAGCTGCTAGACAGGGAAACACAAATGAACTTAGGTTTAAAAATCCTAGGCACTAAAAGTGTTCTTGAAGCACTTCTTTAAGAATGATAAATGCGTGGAGAAAGTAAAACCTACCCTTATACCTGTGGTGAAGCAGACACACACCACTTATCACAGAATTTCAGAAACACACACCATTTTTGCTGTTTAAATAGAGAGATAATTCACTTTAACCAAGGAGAAAGGGGAAGAGAAGTAGTTCAGCTGCCGTCTTAATAACTGTAAGAAACTGGCAGCTGAAAAGAGAGGATCTATTTAACAGTTACACCATTGAACAGTAAATTAATCAATCATGGTTAGTCACCTTGCAGCAGTCTGCAAAGTGCCTTTGGCCCATCACTTATGTAGCCACATCAAGACATGTATTGTCATATATTGACCAAGAGTAGGCTTACCTGAAATTGTATTATACTGGGAAATCAAAAAACGAAACCTGCACGTATTGGCTCAGACCACTACCTCTTAATATGAACAAAAAAACCCAATCAGAGGTCTAAAACTCAAAGCCTGCGTGTCTTTGTTTACAGACCTCTTGAATTTAAAAAAACAAAACAAAACAAACAAAGAAAGCAGAGACAAATCTAAATAAACAGAACAAAAAAAGGAGGACGGATTGACGTTATGGTTTTTGTATTCCTTTATGTTTCACACACAAATTTCATGGGACTGCTAGTCTTGTGATTCTTTACTGCACAACAAATGTCCATAACTATTAAGAATACCTGTGACATTAAAAAAAAATAATAATAAGAGTATTTCTAAGTTTAAACCTTTTTTAGTTACAAACAGGTAGCAGCTCAGTCCTTTCAGGAAAACATACTTAAGTGGAAAAGATACTGAAGTTGTGCTGCTAGATACTTATACTGTGTTTGTACATGTTCTCATTCATGTTTTGAAGAAGCTGATGTTTTATTATTTTAAGAAGGACCATGTTTGGAACAAGAACTACATGAGTCTATTTTCTAAACAATTCTACTTTTTGTGACAAAAAGGTACTTTTTTTTTTTTTTCCTTCCTCTTGTGTAAATGTGGCTTTTAGGGGACCATAACTCCAATCAGAGACCATGAATATCTGTGGACAGAAAATAGGACCAGCTGGTGCCATTGCCTGGTACTTTTTACATTTTCTTTAGGGTGCTGGCTGCGAGGGGGGTTGGTGGAGAGCTATGCATAGAAGGCAAGAAACAGAAGTTGTGACTGGAAAAAGACTCAGAATTGGCTACAGCGGCACTCCACCAGCTGCCATTACAATGTGTATTGTGTACATTTGCACGGTGTAGAAACTAATTCAGTTTTACAGTGGGAAAAGAATAGGAGGCAATCACTAAGCATCCATCACCAAACAGCATGATAAATAAGCTGTTATTTGGATCATGTATTTAACCCAGTCAAGAGGTTTGGACTGAAAAAAAGCAGACAGAAAGGACAAGATCAAAAAACCAAAAAAAAAAAACCCTCCCATGAAATAAAACAGAAAGACAAATAGGCATCTTCCCTGCTTATTTGGGCCACAAACACTGACAACTATATAGAAGTAATATGTGATTATTGTTTACGAGTTTAATCTGAGACTTAAAGCAGTATAGTGTCAAGTAAAAGAAAAAACAGACCAAACCCCACGAGTTTTGTGAGGGTTCTTCGACAAGTTTCCAGGAAGATTATTAATGTTCAGAACAGTGAAATATTTGCTTATTGGCAATACTTCGAAAATCATCCTGCATTTAAGCAAAGATACAGAGGGACATAAATGTCTAAAGACCATGAGTCTATTTTTCAAAAGTAACTTCTGCACTTACGGTCAATTTTTAATGATAATTAGCCCTTGACAGATTCAGAGGTTGCTGGGTGTTTCAAAACCATCTATAAAACTAGCTCCTAAAGGATGTAAGGTGCTTCAAGATTTTTCTTTTTGTTCTATGATATATCTTTGTTTGCAGACACTTAAACAAAGCTTTACTAATCTGATCCTACGTGTGCATACAGCAGCCAAGCTGGCTTTTAAAATGGCTAAACATTATACTCCTCTAATATACCCTCATGGAATTTTCAAATAACCCATTTGCTCTTATGGCTCACCAATGCCTTTTAATATCTTGCACTTGATAGCCTAGCTGAGGGTTTGGTCCCAAACGCAATTACATAAAAAATCACTGTATGTGATTTTAGACATATGACTTACGCATACTCTTTGCGTGTCACAAATTTTAAGTAAGAAACTCGTACTTGGCCTTTTTCATTCTTAAAGTTACACATTATATTACACGTGCTGCGAGCTAGAATAAAAGCATATGATTAATCACAACTCATCTGTTGGATAATAATGTTAGAGCCCTGAGGGTGCTAATAGGAGTTTCTGGTCCTGACCAGCCCCACCCAAGATGCCTGCACATGCCTGCCCTGGGCCCAGGAGCCCCATTTCAGCTCAGCCTGTGGTGTAGGAGTGTTGGTCCCCAGCCCTGCCACCGGGATGGTCCCTGGAGCCATGCTGCAGGTAGCTTCTGCCCTCTGTGCATCTCCCAGATAGACAATATGGCTTCTCTCCGGCTTCACCTCCTTTCCTTCTTGCCTGGGCCGCGGTGAAGGCACCTGGCTGCATGCCTTGCTGTGTCCGGGGCTGCTGATGGAGCCCGTTCCCGGCCGGGCTGGGGCTGGTAGTAGTCCCTGCAACCAAATATCCAAGTCTTTTTTGGAGCAGACATGAGGATGCTAAATTATTTCAGAAATTGTAGAAGTTGGGGTTGGTTTGGGTTTTATTGTTTGTTTGTTTTGTGGGGTTCTGGGTGCGTTTTTTGGGTTTTGTTTGGGTTTTTTTTGTTCTGTTTTTTTGTTTGTTTGTTTTGGTTGGTTGGGTTTTTGTGCATGTGTACGTAAGGACTGAGAAGGCTGGAGGGCGGTAGAGAAGGGAGGTGTGTTAAACTATTCCTAAATCCCATGGCTTTCCTACCAGCTCTCTGTTCCATCTATACATTTGCAAATACTGGTGTTTTTTGTTCAGCAACCAAAACAGAAGAAATCTCAAGCCTTTTCGAAAGGCAGAAGGAAGATTTCTGAGTCGAAATTATTTCTTCAGCTTGAAGTGCTTAATAACCCTTTCAGGAAAAAATTACTTTTAAGAAAAAAAAATAGGGCAAGTAAAAATTGAAAGGACTGCTCTGAAAGAAAAAAAAAAAAAGCTGTCAAAATAGAAATATCCTTGGGTTTGCATGCAAGTATTTTTGAGCTGAAGTAGTTCACCAATCAGAATTTAAGAATGATTTTGCTTCTTCTGAAGCTGTGCTCTTCAACAAACTTGCAATATTACTGTAACTTTTAGCTGTCTCCCTGACACTCTGCTGGGTGTGGCTAGGATGCACTCTTTCCACTTTTAAAAGAAACCACAAAATACCAAAAGATAATTCTCCATTATCACCTGAAACTAAGTAACTATATCTGATGCCTTCTGCCTTGTGTTTTGTTTTTTTTTTTTTTTAAGCTGTTATAGCAAGATCATACTGATGGTGAACGTGGCTCTGAGGTTTACAGTGGAGGTTGTGTATCATAATCCACATTGCAGATAAAATTCTATGCTTCAACATCTCAGGGTTTTGACTTTAGGAACCCATCTCCTGCCACCGTGTTGCAGAATCTGAACCCTTTTATGTAAAGGCTGTATATAAAGCTAATTACTTAAATTCCAATATTAAAAAAAGGGATATTGAGGTAGTGAAGCTGCAAATCCACCTCCTAGTCTTATACCCTTTGTGTCCCAAATCCCAGTCCTCTCCCTCTCCTATCTCAGGGCTTAAACACCCTAGCATTTTCTATCCTACCTGTCCCATTACACCCAGAAAGGAGCTCCTCCTTTCTAGCTGACCTCTTGCTCATCCTCATTCCAGCACCTTCCCACACAAATTTTCCCATCTCAGACTTCCTTCTCACCAGCCCACTTGTGAGCTCTTAAAGCTCCCCTGACTCTTCAGCACTTCCTTCCCATATTTTTGTCCGGTATTTCCTCCCACTGTAATCACATCCTTTCTCAGCTTACAGTTTCCACCACTGCTACAGTTATTTGCTTCCTCCTGTTCTTGCTGGCTGTGTGTAGCTGTTATTCCTTCAGCCTTTCACTAGCAGTACTCTCTGGACGGGCACTTCTTCCCTTGGCCTTCGCAGCCAGCCAAGTTCTCCTTTTTGCTTGGAGCTCAGAAAGCATGCTCATCTGCTCTCCTGGGTTTTCAGAAATCCAGGCATACGTGATACTTATGCAAAATTTGGGGCAGGACTCTGAGAGCAGTAATGGGGAGAGTGTCACTCGGAAGTGGATCTATGAAGGCTTTAAAGCCAGTGAAACTTTACATTCTTTGCGTGTAACCATTGCGAATCAGTTGGGTTTCATGTTTTAACAATAATTTGGAAGCAAAATAAAACTTCAGGTAGTTAATGATAAATTACTTTTAATTAAAAACACAGCGCTTGCTGTAGCCAGTTTGCTATTCTAATGAATATTGCTGCTGTCAAACATGTTCAACAGAATAGATTTATTAAATCAAGAATTAAGATTCATGGGAATGTGAAAACTTTTAATAGAAGATATTCTGAAGTATTTCTTAACCCAGTTCTAGGTAGTGGTCATTAGTGATGTGACAGACAGGATGGGGCTACTTCAGCCTTGCTGGCTGCTACAGGTTCTAGGGCCCAAATATTGCAGTACATGCTCAGCAAAAAAAAATCCATGAATATACTCTATGGAGGGTAAGAATAACACTGGGAAAATACCTTATTTCCCCCAGATTTCTGCTACGGCATGGAGCATTTTGAAAGGACTTGAGGAAAAGTTGTTTAAATTGTATTAAATGATGTCATGCTACCCTGCATTTCTAGCCTTTCAGGAATGCAGCACACGACGTCCGTGTCCTTCTCCCGGCCTCCCCGCCTCGCTCCCCACGCTGAAATGCATATAGCCACAGTTAAACGTGTAGGTGCAGCCCCAGGCGATGTAAGCGCAGCGTGGGTATAAGGGAGACACCTTCTGGCTGGCTGGACCTGGGAAGGCTGCCTCTCAGCACAGGGCTTCTCCGAAGTGCATCTGCTGATTGGGAAAAGAGAAGGTCAAGCTTCGGAGTTCATTGCAGTCAGTCCCCTGGCTTATTTCCAACAGCGGTAGAATAAGGAGAAGGATATATAGCAGAAGTTAGGCTGTAAATTGTTTTTTAACCCCTTTTTACTAACATGAATTACTGAATTCGTTAGTAGGGCAGATGCTGCGAACAAGTCTGCTACTTTTGTTTGGGGGCGACAACCTCTCTGGCATTTGATATAATAAAATCACAAAATTAATTATATGATGGAGGAAGAAGTAATTAAACCAAAACGAGGTGTGCAATCAGTGAAGTCAAATGTATGTATACCATTTTTTAGTGTGTGTGTATGTATATGTGTATACATATACATACACACATTTTACTTTTAAAGGCAAGTGCTAAACCCACAGGAAAAGGCATAAGATTGCCAAAAATTGAAGCCAAGAAAAAAATACTTAGTTGAAAATTGTTCTTAGGAAAATAGGTACATTTATTAAGAATTAGAAATAACATGAAAGCAGAATGATCTTTTTCTGAGAAACATTGTTTTCAATTTTTTTGAAGTTTGATATTTTGAAATGTCTCCAGACTCAGATTCTAATGAAGAAGAAAGAAATACCTGAAATCCTAAAGCATTTCACTTCAGGAACTGGAAGACTGAAAAATATTCTAAATACAAAAGTACTAAACACTTTATTAAATGCAAGGTAAAAATAGAATATGCCAAATTAAAAAAAATTAAACTACAAAGTGTATGCTTTGTCTCCAATTCCAGATGTTTCAGTTTCCTTCAGTTTGTTATATATTAACTCATTTGCAAAATTGATTGGAAACACCCATTTATGCGCTACAATACTTAAATGCTAATAATAAGTAAAATATAAAGAGGTATGTGATTTTAGGTGTATTCAAAAACTATCTGGCAGTGCTCCAAACTTTATAAACTTATTTATATGGAAGTCACTGGTACCTTAGAAATACCACAGATATTAACAGGGCTAATCAAATAATGTCCAATTCACTTAACAATGAATTTTTGTAGTCTCATTCAGCTGGCTGTATAGCTGATTTGATAGCATTTCATTGATACCTTATTTCACTGAGGACGTTACTGACCAATAGTGTATTTCCTTTATGGTTTTGGGGGTTTTCTGGGGAGCAACTTGTTTGTTACTATTTTCTAATAATAGATAAATTGCTAACCGAAGGGAAGTATGCATCATAGACTTACAGTATATTTATTTCTCTATATTGAGGGGTAATTATGCCACACAATTATCCACATTAGGTGTTTGGAAGACAGTGTCTTTACAGTCCTAATGGAGTAGTCCTGCTCTTAAATTTGTATATTATATCTGTTACCTTCCCAACACTTAAGCACTGACTCCCTTGCTGTTTCTATAATGAAGGCTCCAGTTCATGTTCAAAGAATGTATGGGCAGCCAAGTGCAAATATCAAGCCTTATGTTTTGAGGACAACTCCTATATAATGCTTTTGTTCAAGTGTGTTCTTTAGATTTGATTCATTGACAGACATTGTATCACAGAATTTGCTTCAGCAAAAATGGAAGCAACCCCGTTTCTCTTCACTACTAACACTGCAGGATGAAAGAACAGCACCTCCTCAACCTGTAGAGGATGGCATGCTGTAGTTTTCCCTCTACCTACCTGTTTAATCCTAAGAGCTGCAAAGCAAATTCGGTTTTGGATGTCTCCTCATAGTGCAGAAATACATTTCTCTATCCTCAGTCATAATCTCTAACCTTTTCCCCAACTTTTATGACGAAGGTATCAGTCTGAATGTTGTTGAGGTTCCCCAAATCAGGTCAGTTAACACTAAATACTAGTAGCCAGTATTGGTACTTATGCAAAGTAGCACTACAGAGAAATTGCTCTGAAGTGAGCTGATGAACTGCTTCAGCCAGGAAATACTTGGTAATCTCTTTAATAAGGTCTAAAAATAAAACTTTTTGGAGAATTTAACATAAGATTGAGAAACAAACTAAAATAGGAAGGGTATTCGGAAAAGAATTCTCATTAATCTTTGTTACTGCAGTTTTCTATAAGGTGTATTGACACTTGTGGTATGTCATTCACTCTGATTAGTACATGAATATATTTAGCTGAAGTGATTTTGTAGCAATAGTGGGCCATACCCTCATAGCTTTTACCATTTTTTTATTTCTGGAGCTTGAGCGATATCAAATTGACATTTATGATAAACTGGGAACTTGAAATTCCCAGGAAAACACTAATCCAGCAACGAACTGAATGCTAAAAGAGTAACTGAGCATATGGAAGCACAATCTTTTACAGAAAAATGCGGGTGTGCTGAGGTGCACAAAATCCTTCCTGGTGGAGAGTTACTAGGCAGAAAGAGCTGAAGTGACTCTGAGTAATTACCATTTATTTCTCTCTTTCAGCACTTACAATGCAAAGCACTTCTATTTGTTGAAGGGAAGACCTACAACATTCTGTAGCCTGGAAGGTTCTTATCTTGCCGGGTAGATGGACCGGCAGTGGTTTGATGACCTTTTTACATAGAAAGACATCCTAAGGATGTAGGCGTCTCTTGTATGTATGTCCCACTCCCAAACTTCTATCCTTTGAGCTGCCATCCAATCACCATCCAAAAACTGAAATTCCTTACCTGTGTAGTTGGTTGAATTTTGCCACCAAATGTCACCGGGTGTCTCAATTTGAGAATGTTTTTAGACTTAAAACCTATGACGGTAGTTCAGTAGCATAGTTTTTGTACTTTCGGTGTGGTAAGACACAGGCAACTAACACTAATATAGACTAATCTGATAAGGCACAAGCAAAATTCAGTCTGAAATTATAAACAAACTAGGTTACAAACTAATGAACCATTCAGCATTTGCTAGAGTACTGTCTGTTCTGGACTACTCACTCCCATGTATTCTGAGTTCTTTGTAGAGAAAGTTTCCAGTATGTTTCCCCTAGTGATACAGAGATTCAGGAGAGAATGAGTAATTGAAATTGAAAACCGCTGTTAGCACCTATTAGTGCCTTCTCAGAGAAGTATTGAGCTTTTTTGGAGTCACTTTCTACATGTAGAAAATTAACTGGTTTATACTGTAATTGATTATAAATTGGTAGATGTAGAAAGCAAGGCAGACAAATGGAAGGACTTTTTCTACATGCAAATATTGATGCATCCAAGGAGGTTGGTGGAGGAAAATCAAAGATTCTACTCTCCAGGTATGAAAAATGACAACATAGGTCACTTTGGAAGAAGAATTAGATCATAAAAAAAACCCCCAAAACCCCCCAAAAAACCCAGAAAAAAACCCACAACCCAACCCAAACCAGAGGACTGTATTTACTATATCATTAAAGGACTAGAACATATCTTCAGGTTGGAATGTTGTGCCCTGGGAGGGTGGGGAATATCATTGAGGCTTTCCAGCTAATTTTGTAAGAGGTACTGAAAGCTATGGAAAATCAGAGGAAAATACTGCTATATCATTAGCATAGAAAAGGTGACTTCAGCTAAGCATAAGTAGACTAGGACAGTGTTAGGAAAGAATATAATGCATAGGCTAACACTTTTATGGGTCATAAACTTGAATGTTATGAGCAACTAATGAGAGAATTCAAAACGTTTCTCGTTTAAGCCCTGGATGAAGATATACTAATGAAAAGCCACTCTAAGCGGAGTTGTAAAGTATTCAAATTCAACACTTTTGTAGAAGCAAAAATGTCCACGTAATAATGACTCCAAGGAAAAATGGAAACTAATAAGGGTATTTATGAATAGACAATTAAAGGATCAGTTAAAGCAGTTAATTTTTGCAGGTGTCATGCAGACTGTCCAGGGCAGTGCAGCAAGTGAATTACTGGGGAGACATTCTATGCAAAAAAAAGGGAGGTAATTAAATTGTCGTTGGTAAAGAACGCTGCAGTCACCAAAAATATAAATGGATTCAAACAGTGCCTAGTCAAAATTCATGGGAAAACATGCTAATCGAGGGCTATTAAAGAGTCATCTGGATACAGCATCTGTCTCAAAAAAAATTCAGAAACATTATTTCTCAGCAGTATCAGTAGAAACAGGAGGAACTGATAAGTGATTAGTTGCAAATTGCTAGACCTGAATGGTGTTTGCACAGAAGTTCTACAGCTGACGATATCTCCTGAAGAAAGTACGCTTCTTCCTCCATGATACAAGGTCCTCTTTCATTACAGAACTGTTTGTATAGCAGCACGCGTGGTTAAAGGCGGTTAAGGTCAAAGCTGCCTCCCGTAGGCTTCTAGCATATGCCTAGAAGATAGATCCAGCTAAATGCTTCTGTCCTCACTTAGCATCTGGGGGCAAGACACTTACTCCTTTTTCTCACTGTTACCTCCGTACACACTCATTTAGTAAAATGGTTCCTTTGTAGAAAAATCAGCAAAAATGAACACTATTTAAAGTAGATTGGACTGAAAGTGTTGGAACAGGCCAGAGGTGTTCTGTATCCCTTCTTGCACGCAATCTTAAGAGTAAGATTGAGGTACATGAAGCTTTGTTTATGAAACTACTTTGCAGATTAGTATTTCTCAAAATAGCTAACTTTGTTACATATACATAATGGATTGTGATAAGTATCTTTCAATAACATACATATTTTTACTACTAAATATTTGTTTTAATGTGTAGTGTAAATTACACAGTGAATGTTTATCACTGGTAATAGAACCTTTATACTTCACTAAAATACATTTTGGCCTGTGAATAAGACAAAGAAACTCCAAGCTAAGCGACAGGTGAGTTCTCCTTTCACCCAGACAAGACCATATGTAGCGCTTAGTTAATTAATTCATACTCACTGTTTTCCTTGAAATGCTAGTTAGTAAGTGCCAGTGTCTTACAAAAAAAGTGTACATCAGTGGCTGTGGAAACCCAGAAGAGGCATGACTACTAGAAGCCCAAATAAAGAGGACAGTGACGTGAAGACACATCTCCTTAGTTCTCCGGGTGGTGGGAGAACCTCTAGAAGTAATTTTGCTTTGCAGAACAGCTCTGTCCCCTCAAATTATATATATGCACTGGAAAGACCATTTCTCAAACTTGAAAATAGGTTTACTATTGCATTCCTACAAACCACTAAGAATATAATACCGAGTGCTCATTATAATAGAAGCTGTCAAGTCCCCTGACTTTAATTATTCTTCATTTTAAGCCATTTTGTTTTTGATGAATTGTCACATTTTAGATTAATTCAGCTTTGAACTAAAGGAGTTTGATTATGAATGGTTTGAAATGGGGGAAGGAAGGAATAAGGAAGAAGAGGGAAATTACTTTATGTGGTAAAGGATACATTTATCAATAAAAAGTTTGTCCTTTTATGTTAGGAGATGTAATAATTTTATAGCCAAATTACTTTAGGGGATATATAAAACAATTTCAAGATAAAACTTGTCTTATTAAATTTTGTTCAATGTTTTAAAAGAAGGAGTTTCTAAAATATGCAAGGTATGCATAACATGCAGACAAGATTTTGCTGATTGCATGTATTTGGAAAGACTTTAAAAGTCACACAGGTCTGCACCAGCTCCTCTTGACATTTCATACAATTTAACATGCTGTAAGTCACAAAAAGAAGCAAGGATTTTTCAGATTAATAGAGATACTTCATAAATCTGTTCGCATTTGTGGACTTTGCTGCAGCTTGAGGCAGCTAGAAAGCTTTAGCATTATTTTCAGAGCTCTTCATATATCTCTTATCAGTGCTGCGCAGCTCTTAATCTGAGTCTTGGAAATTCCCCTTTTCCTAAGGAAAAGCCATTTTTTTCTTTTTAGGCACAAAAATAAAGACAGCATTTGCTTATTAATAAAATATTATCCATATTGTTCTTTTCTGTATGGAAATCTCATTCTCTGTTACTACAAATTTTTTATTGTTGACACATGTTTCCTGCTGCGTAAGTGTAAATTCCAGTTTGGGGCCAAGTAGTTCAAGGAGCATGAGTTGAACTTTAATCATGTCCCCATTTTCACTCTGCTACAGAATGTGAATGTTACCTATTTCAGCACTATTTAAGATAATTAAGTGGGAAGGTTATGCATGATGTTTGAACTAGTTTCAAATAACCCTGGACAACAAATCCCACATTTTAGATTTGGTTTTCCCAGTGATTAATTTAAAAAAGAAAATGACCCAAATCAAAAAAACAAACTAATTCCCTTCCTTTAATGTTAGGCATAAAAACTGAATCAGTTCTTCCTTGTGGATTTTCCTTGTAACTCTTAACACTATTTTAAAATTGTTCTTCAATTGTAGCCTTCATCATACTTCCAGCACTGATGTTGACAGCTGGATAGCTTTGCACTGGTATCACAAAATGTACACTACTAAGTAATAGGCTATAAAAATAAATTGCTATTCATCTTGCAAAAAGATCAGGCGCCAGTGAAGACTTCTATACCATGTGCTGTAGAAACTTTACTTATTTATTGTAGACATTATACCACAGAAGAACATGAAGTAATATAAAAGAGATAGCTGTGCAGATGTTTAGAGGGAGTACTTCCCAAGAACAAGCTAGAATATAACATCCATTCATTTTAAATAGACATAAGCAGATTTTTATTTAAGTCAGAAAAGAGGAAATTTTATGAATAGAAATTCAAAATGAAGCAGATCTGAAAGGTTATTAGCTACATGAATATGAAGAAAAGTTATATTTAAGTATAAAAATGACTTTTTCCCATTTTTCTAATACTTCTGACTGCAAAATATATTTTCCACAGAATTTTCTGTCAGCACATTGATTTGAATTTAATCTATTCAGTTTTCCAGCAATACAAAGATTGTGGTAAAAGTGCAAATTTGTTATAACAGCATTGCTGCCCTGACAGGTATTCTGTGATCATTAATTGCATACCTTTGAAGCAAGTTCCAGACTGGTAGATGCATTTGAAGAGTTAAGTGCACAAATGCAGGAAGTAATTTTTGTTGTCCTTTTTTCTGGTTGCAAAAATGTCAGCACTGGCTCAGAGAAAAACAATTAGTGGGAATAGGAACAGGAAACGAGAAAGTTTTGTTGCTATAGAAACATTACCTTTTCTTCTAGCTCCTTTTTCTGTAAATATCATGTGAGCACTTTTTTGCTCTGAAATAAGAGAAATGCTCATCTACATACATCAAGAATATATCCCTGCATCACCACTCATTTGTGCAGAAAGTTTCTAGTTACAGAAATGAAAGAGTACACTTTAAACCAATTTTATTTTAATCAGAAAGCTTGTATTCGCTTTAAATAACCTTATCTTTTAATGCCACCTGAGAAGAGAAGTTTTTCATAGGATACACTAAGAATTAGGTTACTTTGTTACAGTCATCAACAGGTTCAGGATCTAAAATCTTGACTCCGTTTGCAAGCCCTTTATAAAATCCTGCTCAGATTCAGAACAAAAATATCAATGGCATCTATATTCCTGCCTGGGACAGTTTTTAGAAAAACAACAATATACTCAGTTACTACAAGATAACAACATTTAGTGTATAATGGAACCAAAGATACCACCATTGTTATCTACCTTAATAAGACTGGAGAGAACATGTTACCTTTTACAGTATCTATTTGCATACATGGTCACTTTTCCTTATGAAAAAAGAACTGCAGAAATACGACATTTTGTCACTTTTGCATGAGCTGAAGAACGTGCTAGAAACATTAATAGCATCTAGATTCAGCCAATGTAGACAAGTAACTCTATCCTCAGTGCATACAAAATGGTATCATGCTATATCATACTATGTCCTAAGAAGATCTTTACCAGAAAGTAACAGTATGTCTTTTTTTTTGTCTTNAAAAAGTTTTCACAAAAAGAAACAGTTTTTTTTTTTTTTTTTTTTTTTTTTTTTTTTTTTTTTTTTTTAAATTCCAGAAGTCTGTCCTGACTTCTCAGCTCTTAATTCTTTCCTTATGCCCTTTATTTAGATGCTACTTGCTAAAGGGCACAAAAGCATTAATGAAATAACTCTCGCCCACAAGATTTTAATGTGGCTGTTTGTCTTTTGACTTTTGAGAGCAGTGCCATTAAGATTGTCATCAAAACAGCCTCATTTTTTCTGCTAGAGAATACCAGTTCGAAATGGATGTTTCGCAGGAGGACATTCATGGCAGTGAAGGATTGCTTATGAAACAAAGA
The DNA here is from genome assembly GCA_013400535.1 of Scopus umbretta. Lineage (NCBI taxonomy): Eukaryota > Metazoa > Chordata > Aves > Pelecaniformes > Scopidae > Scopus > Scopus umbretta. The sequence goes on along the minus strand of VZTL01006734.1, from coordinate 17,740 downwards.
CCACGACAACCCATGGGACTGTGACCCTACTCTTCCATGGGGAACCATACTATTAAGTGGGAGTAATTCCCTGTGTGACTCTATTGGCAGTGCCACCATTGTGCTGCTTACTGGAAAAATGTGAAAAGTGCTTTTTTAGAGCGTAAAGCAAAGGGTCGTGCACTCTCAGGCTTGAAACCTTTCCTTAGGGTTTCAAAGGACAGTTGCCGTGTCTCCTTCTCCACAGTAACTGTAAGTGATGTACCCGCTTCTTACCGCCATTTCCAGGCTTTGGGGGAACTGCAATAGGCACGGGACTGCTGGCTAACAGATAGCAAAAGAAGAAAATTAATGCCCCCGGTTTTCCTGGCTCCTCCTTTTTTCCATTCCTCCTCTTTAATTTTAAAGCGTGTTCTCTGTTCTGCTGCTAAATTGGTACAATATGCAAAGACACTAGACAAAACCATATTTTACTCTACTCTGCCTGTCAAGGCTGCAGGGACGCTCCGTGAGGGGGAACGAGCCAGGAGCCGAGGCCGACCCCAGCGCAGGCTGTGCCCTCACTCGCTCTCCCATGGCTTCCCCGCACGGTGGGCAGAGATGGGGGCTGGTTATGGGGCCCCCGGCACAGTGAGGAGCTGGGCCAGGCTGGTGGGAGCAGGGGTGAGGTCTGGTTGGGCTGGGCACCGTTATGGCCCGCTGGTGCCCGCAGGGCCTTGAGCTGTCTTTCCATATGTCACTGGTAAGTAGGGAAAAGCCGACGAGTGGTCTCATTACTGAGCAGCTGAGGGAACTGGGGTTGTTTAGTCTGGAGAAGAGGAGGCTGAGGGGAGACCTGATGGCTCCCTACAACTCCCTGACAGGAGGGTGTGGTGAGGAGGGTGTTGGTCTCTTTGCCCAAGTAACCAGCAATAGGATGAGAGGAAATGGCCTCAAGTTGCACCAGGGGAGGTTTAGACTGGATATTAGGAAAAATGTCTTTACTGAAAGAGTGGTGAGGCATTGGAACCGGATGCCCAGGGAGGTGGTGGAGTCGCCATCCCTGGAGGTGTTCAAAAAACGTGTGGATGTGACACTCCAGGATATGGTTTAGTAGGCATGGTGTTGTTGGATTGATGGTTGGACTAGATGATCTCAGAGGTCTTTTCCAACCTGAATGATTCTATGATTCTATTATGGTAGAAAAGGCAGAAAATCCAAATGGTAAATAAGAACTTTTGGCTTGCAGTGCTCCATGAAGTCACCGCCCAGCTAACCGTTCTGGCACTAGCCATCCCTCTGCTGCTATTTAAGATACCATGCAGACATTTGTCTGCTCTGAAACAGAGTCCTGTTAATTTGTAACACTAACCAGACATTTATCAACCAGCTAGACAACGTGACCTAATCAAACTTTCAGACTAGCATGGAAAAGTCAGAGTAAAATTTAATTATTCTAAACACTGCACATGGTATGAGAGTTCTTCCTGAAATAATGAAAGTTCTTTTTCTTTGGGAAATGTAAAGACATTGGACTCCTTTAGACTTCAGCAGCAATGGATTGAAATAGTGAACATGGTGTTTAGTGTTGAACACAGAGTTTCAGGACCTCTTTCTATCTACTGCCTGAACAGAGAAGTAACTATAAATCTTTCCAATATCAAAAAAGAGAGAAAGGCAAGGAATGTAGCAAGACTACAAAAGAGACATTACAGTCTCTTTTAGTAATAATCTCTTTGTTATTTGCCTTTACTATACAGCTGTGAATACTTTATGGACACATTTTCTTGGAAAAAGTTTGAATGCTTTTTTTCACCTTTCACTTCTGGTTAATACTTGCAGATTTCTCAGATAATTCCGTGTTCACTGAAAGAGTTTTTACTATGACCTACATATTATTTTCAGTAAACTTATGAAGTTTTGAAAACTGGAAATTTCAAGGATGTAATTGGTAAGCAAAATTATACAAGGCAAACTTAAGGAAGTTGCATCAAAACATAAAAAAAGGACAACTTTAAATAAGTAAAATTGCATAAATAATGGTGTTTTTTTTTAAAAACCAACCCCCCAAAATCCTATCCAGACATCAATAAATGGGAGCCAAATCAAAATTTCATTTTTAAAAAATCACTTGAGAAGAAAACCAAAAAGAATTTGGTTAGTTAAATTCTTAAGGGAAATATTCTTACTTTTCAACATTTCAGGACTGTAATTTTCTTTGTATTTATTAATCTGTGTCATAGTAATAATAAGGCATATTTTAAATTGCAGAAAATATCCATGTTTTTCTTTTGTTCAAGGAAAAAATATATTCATGCATTATGTTAGGAGGATAAAGAGTGATTACTATATAATCAAGATTATCTCGATAACAAAAGACTCATCATTTCTATGACTATTTTCATTACTAAATCCCACACCAACAGTATACAGTCTCTTGCATATTAAGCAGCTAATGTGGGACTTCAATGTTTACATACAGAATATTGCTCGGTTTTGGCATTTTACATAAATAAGGAGAAAAATGTATAGGAAGGTACAGGCTGCCATTCTAGTTTCAAAACAAGACTTTATTCGCATTATAAATATTTTGGTTATGACCATAAAATAAAAACATACAAAATAATACAGTGTTTTCAAGAGGAATCATCCTCAAGCCCATGTGTGAGACTGAGATAACTCCAATATTTCTGGCATCTGAAGGTACAAATTAGCTTTGCTTTCTGCTTACCTTTTACCCAATATTTTATACTGCTTAATGGTCACATGAAAATATATTTATAATTAGGGAAGCGATGATATTCAGAATGAAACTATACCCTATATGACAACTTGTTTAAGTAACAAAATTTACTATGCTGAAAAAAGTTAGCTATCTCATACGAACGCACATTGCCACTGCCTCGGACTGTTTCTAGAGTCAAGCATTATATAATGTATCTGCTTTTGATCAGGCTTCCTCTTAGGGTTCGTCAAAGTCCGAAATCTTTTACACCAAGGTTGCCTGCAACTTTAAAACCGCTTCAGTCATGCTCCCATGTCTCAGTTTTGTTATCTAATTTCAGGGATTGATATGAGACCAAGCCGAGAGGGAAGATTAACGTCTGTCAACTTCATAATCTGATCCAGTTACTTAGAAGACATCCTTATTCTCTGGGGCAGGAGTAAGTGGCATACTAGCAAGCTATGTTGCCAGTTCAGGACAGGCTCTAAAAAGTGTGAATGTGCTGGGGTTTTTTGTAGCTTTCACTGTAAAAGCTGTGCTGTTCCAGGTAAAGCAATTGTTGGACTGCCTAGTCCAGCAGCTCTCATGACTGCCATAATTGCTGATGTAGCAAGACAATATGGGGTAAAGCCTTAATTGTCAGGGTTCCCTCTTGCTTAAAGACAAGAAATACTTAATTTCAAGGACTGCAACTAGTTTTGCTTGGTATTGTATGTCTTTCGTAGAGCCCTCAGCAGCAGTTTTCATTTACACATTTCGTGTCTTGCCATAAAAAAACAAGTATTACATGCTCCTTTCAAAAGCAATTCTCAGTCCGCTGCCTACCAGCTTGTTCCAAGAGAAGTCCCCTATGATATTTTTCACTCTCCCAGCATAAGCACTACTCTAGACCCAAGCCTGCTTGAGCGCAACATCTTTGAGTCACGCACCCTGGTGTGCGCATAGCATATTCACCTGTCTTTCCCTCTCCGCGTATGAATGACTGCCTTGTTCTTCTTGCTGTTAAAAACGTGTGCCAATAGTGGCTTCTGTGTACCAAAAGTGGTTGGCTGGCTAAAAGAGTGAGGGAAAGATCAGTGCACAGTTCGCTCAGTGCAACAATAGCTTTAACTGTTTGTACATGGTGCAGTAAATTAATTTCAAGTAAATGTGTGTCCAAAGTGTGAGAGTTTTGCTTTCTCTTCCTCTACTTTTCTGGAACAGAGTAGTTCTGGAAACTTGAGGCAAGACCTTCTTCCACTTACAACACATTTGCAGAATTGTTAGTAGGTCTAATTGTCAAACTGGATTCATTTATAATGCTGAAGCTTGATGCAGGACATTAAGCATGTTTTTAATCCCAGGATGACTTTAAGATCATTTTCATAAGCAAGATATTTATGCACAGCTGCTAGTGGCTAAAAAGGAAGTCATAAACAAGCTGCTTGTGTATTCTGGCACAAGCAGAATATCTTTATTTTGTGAGTATGAGTAGGTTGGTGGCTTGAATTGTTAAAAACATCAGCAGCGTGTAAGCAGACAGTCTCGCATTTTGGGAAATATTTTTGTTAGAAGTAGAGTGTGAAATTAGAATAATAGAGGATTTATGAGCTTTTGGGTGGGGGGAAGAAAAAAGTGAAATCAAACAATTGCTGTGGTAATTGTGCAATGTGGGAAAGGAAGTGTAGAAATGACAAGAGTCAAATGCAGCTACATAAAATTTGGAACATGTCTTTTGTACACAGTATATGCCTGTTTTGAATATAGTTGGCAAATTACAGAAGACATTTACCCTCAGCAGCACAGCTCACTTTGAAACCAAGGAAGATTGGCTCAAAAAAGATGGTATCATGCATGTTTTGGGAAGACAATTAAACAATGTGTTATTTGAGTGTTTCATAATAGATTCGGTACTTGCAATACACGATTGCATATGTGCATATTCGATAGAGTCTGCCCATGTTTGAAAGTGTCCTAAACTGCAAATGGTGACCTAAGATGCCTTTAGTTTTAGATAAGACACATCATCAAGGCATCAGGAGATTGTGAAGTGTATTATATGGGGAGGAAGAAACTTAAATGCCAGAATAGGTCTAGTCTTGAGCTTTTAAAGGATTTGGAGGTTAAGATGGCATCCTTGGAGGGTTTTTTGCTTCTGTGCGTTGGGAAGGTGTTTAGGATACACACTGATTCAGACCTATACTGCAGGCATATGTATGTGCTCTAAGACAGGGCAGTTCCCCAAGGGCTAATTCTTGCAAATGCTGCATCAATGAATCGAGAGCCTTATCTAGTGTGTCCTTCTTGCTATTCCACTACAAGAACAGATAGCATAACAATAATTCTAAAATTTGGTATTTATAGCGTAGTGTGGCTTTCAAAAGCCAACAAAAACAGGCATTTATAGAGAATTTTTTTGTGATACATTTTGCAATATTTCTTTAATGAATAGTATTAAACAGAAAAAATAGGAATAATTGATTTCTACACCTGCAGTGAACTGTACACTGTACATATATGTATACTGTATACTACATACTATATTACTACATTGACACCAAATGTTGAAGTAGAGCAGGAAGGTAAGAGAAACATACAGAACACCTATTCTGGGATTTATTCCCTTGTCTAACATTTTCTCATTTCTAACATGAGATGTTAAAGATATAAAACCGTCACATGTCTGATTAATAGGATACTATTTGCCTTCCACACAGAGATTATTAAAAAAAAAAATAAAACAAAGAACCATATATCTTAACCAATGTTAGAAAAATCACCCTCTGGTACTAAACACTTTGAGAGACATTTAGAAAAAAAAGTTAGAACTTTGCTCAGTCATCAAAATTGGATGTTTTTATGACAGTGATACCATTGAAGTAATGGCAAAAGCTAGGCAGGGTTACATTACAATGTGTTTGTGAATAAAGAGGCTTCTGGCTTCATGCCTGACTGTCTCTTCAGGCTGTTTGTCTAATTCTCTCTGACTTTTTAAAGAAAATTCTTTCAGTGTAGTTTTCTCTTACTCTGTGATTTACAGAGCAACCCCTCAGAGGAAGAACATTAGGAAATCCAAGGTGTCAGGATCCACGATTTTAGGAAAACTTACAAGTCAAGGCTGGATGTTCAGATTCACTTCATGAAGAATGTGTTTTGTCCTAGGGCAAATGATTAAAAGCTCCAGTGGTTCTCTGACTTATTTCCTGAACTGAATAAAAACAGTCTTAAATATCAAAATTCTGTGGGAAACAACGTACTTTCTTCTGCATGAGTTTTACAACACTGTACATGCTAATGAAGAAAAGACCGTAGTAACTGGAGTATTCCACATGAGTGAAACTTTAGTTATTAACATAACTACTGTATTCCTTTAAGTATTCCTTTAATATATATATGGTCCATTTCGTTTATTTAATTGTTTTCTTAGGCTCTCTCATTTTGTTTGTAAACTATAAACAGAAGACAGAAGCATGATTCACATGTGTTGTAGAAGTAAAAAGATAGGATGCTTCAGGAGAGTTTTGATCAGAAGTTTACATGCTCAGTATAGTGTGTCTAAATGTATGTCTAGTTAATCCAAACCCGAAGATAAGGTTGCACTCCACGTGCAGCCACTGTGTTTCTTGGTCCAGCCATTTAAAAAAAAAATCAGGGAAAGAAGATGTCTGCCTCTGGCCACCGTGCTGATCAAAAAGATTCTCAAGGTTTTGACTCTGTATCAGCTACTGTCTCTTGTGAGACCAGTGGCAAGTCCTTTGACAACTTTTATACTCCAGAATTAATATTGTAATGATTTTCTTACAAATTTTTGGGTGGTTATGCTTGCCTGTGTTGGGACTCCATAAATAGTGGCCAGTGATTCGTGCTAAGGGCCAGTAAGAGTAAACTGCCTTCCTTTTCCCCAAGCAACTCTTTTCAGATGTTCCAAAAAGCCCATGGAAGGAGAGGCACAACCAAGTGCACGTTATTACTTCTGCTTCTGGCCTGCCTACGTTCAGGTTACTCTCCTCCAACTGCTCCCTCCTCAGAAAGCTCATTAAAAGTGCTGCTGTTAGTCATTAGGTTTGTAATGCGACATCTGAAATTAATGCTTGGCACATATGGTACTTGAAAGCTTTTACACATTTTAAGTACGTGTGCATTCCTTTTTCAAGTTTTTTAATAGCTGTCACTATCAACATTTCATGACAGCTATTAGAAGAAAAATATGAAAACCCACTATACTGAATGCATCTGGTTTGTTCCTTGTGACAGGTCAAAACTGGCAAAGGGAATTGTGCATGAAAGGTTTTTCTTTTTTTCTTTTTTTCAAAAAACAAGCAAATAAACAAAGCTTCTTTCTCTGTGAAAGCTTTTCTTCCATAAATATTTTTGGAAGAGAATCATATTTTTTTCTCCTATAGGCAGGGCATTAGCACCAGTTTGTCATAAAAGCAAATAAACAAATCATTACTTGTTCCTAAAGAGAGAATTCTCTGCCCCTCCAGCTATTTCAAATTTAGCAACATCTTTCCTGCTTACATGCCAGATCTCTGGGCAGCACTTGCAGCTGTCCTGGCGATGGCACTTCCCAGCCCATAACACTGCTTTACCTCCAGTATCCTACAGATGACAACATCTGGGTTTGGTCCCTAACCTAGAGGGAATAGTTTTCCTAACCCTCCAAAACAGAAGCTGCTACAGTGAAAAAGCAGCTTTTTCCAAGTAGCTATTTCCTTTCTCCTCCCTGTGGTTTTTTGTTGTTGTTGTTGTTTTTTTAAAAGGATTAGACGTCTTAAAGTAAGGTATGTTGTTTTTTACATCACTGGAGATAGTGTTTGTTGAGGTAGCTTGCAATTACACATGGCATCTCATGCATCGTTTCAAATGTTTAGCCATCATGTGTTGATGGTTCTGACCTGGAACCCATGCAGTCACCAGTGGCCCCATCCTGCCACTACCCCTGGGCAGAGCATGCCTGTCACAGCGAGGAGGCTGCAGCCCAGGGGCACTGCCAGGCCACAGGGCTGCTTTTGGGTGGTGCTGCAGCCCCAGCAATGGCCCTCACCTCTGGGCTGTGTCCAGAACCTGGTCCCAGGTCCTCAGCCATGGGGTGGGTGGGCAGGTAGGCTGTCCCATGGAACTGCCCTGCGGTAAGCTACATAGCCCTGACCACTGCCTCTGGCACTGCAGGACACTGTCAGCCCTCACTGCACCTGGACAAGTATGTACCTCATGGAGGTACCCTTACTGCTAATGGCTGATAACCTGCCATCATTATCTGCGCACCAATTATAGCCATAATTTTAGTAAAAACCTCATAAACAGCAATTTCGGTAGCTGCATGCATGCATGGAGGCATGAGTAGATGCCATTTCTGTTGTGCTAACACGTTTTATTAGCTGTGCTATGAGTCTGAGAATGTACAGTGAGATCTTGAAAACACTCATTCATGCGTGTTCTTGAAAACACGCATTCACAATTTGCTGTCCCCATTTTAAATCCTTCATGTCAGTGTTAGTGATTTTTAGTGGCCTCATCCTGCAGCAGTGGAACAATGCCAGAGCTGAACAATTCCTGTACATTAAAATTAGTGGCATACTAGCATGATAAGAAAAACATTGCCATTACACCATGCGTTGCATTTTGTTCAGAAAGCTATTTAGACAGAACATTTCCAGGGTCTTTGCTCTTCAGGCAAGGTATTTTTGAGACACATGTTGAACACTTCTTCCAAGTTGTGAATCTGGCCTGAATTTGATCCTGTATATAAAGGAGAATATTATTATAGAAGAGATAACAAAGGGTAGGAAGATTATATTTCGCGAGTCAAGCTTGGTATCTTGCAGGCATCAAAGGGTCGAGGACTGTCCAAAGATGTGATGCGTTTGTCTACCAGTGCTCCACATCTCAAAAGTCTTTGGTGCTTGTGGACCTTAAGCAGTGAAAAATGGAATGCTCATAGACCTAAAGCATCACAGTCCATCCAGTTTCCGCTTTGAGAGCCTCAGGTTATACCCAGAAGGTTACTGCAAAATTTCACCTGAATTTTTTCCACTGTTTTCACCAAGTGTCTTATAAGAAGCCTTCAATAGCCATGGCTCATTATTAGGAAACTTTTCTTTGTTCTAGTTCTCCAGTGGTTAAAAAAATGAGTGTGTATTTATGGGGAGGTACTGAAGTTAAATAGTCCCCAAGAAAAGTAGTTATAGTACAAAAAGTTAAACGGACACTAATGTTTCCTTTAAGTTAATTTCTCCAATGCCTTTCATGTTTCTGTCTTAAAGCTGTCAGTGATTTTTAATACCAACAGGACAAAAAAGGAATATCAGTCTATAAAATCAAAAGACCTGTCTAAAGTAGAGAACAAAGAAAGGTCCAGACTCCTTAGAGCTAATTATGGACTTTATTGTACTTGATTTTACTTGAAAGTCATTTAAGTACTATGGTGACTGATGGTAACATAAAACTCAATGTAACCGGTAAATATTTTAGATGTTTCCAACTCCAGATAAATTTGGATTAAATGTTTTGTTTTGGATCTCAGTTTTCCTTTAAACAATGGGAAAGAAAAGGCAGTGCACATTTTTTCATCCCAAATTAAGAATTCAACTTAAAATTAGTAATAATATTTCTCAGGAAATAATATTAAATTATTTGGGTTTATAATTTCTAACAGACTTCAAAAAGTTGCATTTACTTCACAACAACATCTTTCTTTGTATTCAAATGGAGCATAGATTGTCAAATTCTCTGCTCCCAGTGAAGTAAAATTGAACTCCTGGCTCTGGCTGCTAGGGTGAGAGCTGTAGGAGTTAACTCTGTTGATGATAATGAGACTGAGCAGGCAGCAGATGCTCACGTGCCTTTACAATCCAAATCTACCCAAAAATTCCTCTCACAGAAAATTTGAGGAATGTCTGGCACCCTGGAGATAGTGACAGACTCGGTATTAGCCATATGCCACCTGCTAGAGCCATTGTTAAACAAACCACAGGATTTTACAGCACTATTCAACGTTGCTTACTTGTAATGAGACTTTGTCCCATTCCAAATTGTTTCATTTTCCCTTACAACTTTTTAAAGGACAAGTCATGTTGAGGTGTAAAAATAATTAATTTATTACAAAAATAGTAAAGAAATTAATTTAAGAATATTTTATAAGATGCGCTATTTACAGCCATCCATGTATAGGAACATAATGTTTGCTATGCTATGTTATTTTTTCCTGTAGAAGCTCAAATACTGTACACCTACTGTTTCACATTTACAATTTCAACATCTATTTCCTTAAAGGTTTTGCAAGGGTCTGTTGCTGTTTTCTTGCATTAGCATATTTCATGTGATTTTGAGCAAAAAATCTGTTCTGTAAAATACGCAAACTTCTTCATTTACAAAACCTGTAAAAGAATGATACCTCACTGTAAGAGGAACACTTCTGAGAGCTGCAGAATGTATCATGCATATCTATGATGCTTTGCATGGTGGAAGAAAAGGGCATATTTTTCATCTAGTCTGCAGTTCTGGACCAAGTAGGTAGAGAAAAAAGAAATCACTGTCCAAAATGCTCAGAAATAACCGATCCTTTCTGAAAAGAGGTATCTTCAGTTATGAGCTTGGAAGCTCACGTCTCACAGACTACGTCATTGAAAATTTGGCCAAAAATACTCTTGAACAACTGGTACATATTCCGGGGTATATGTGTGAGTGTACGTTTTGAAAATACCTCCGGAAAATAAATTATGTGAAGGAAATAAATACCATTCATAGAAAGAAGAAAAAAAGTCTCTCTTTACACGCAAGACCGTTAATTCCTGACATGAGCTAAGAAGCCCTTTCAGTTTCTATTGGGCAAGTGTAGTGATATTCAAATATGCACTCTAGTCACCATTTAGGGGAGTATTTAGAGAGAACCCAAGAATGATATGGAGAATGAGAAAGTTAGGGTAGAACTTAACAGCTTACAATAAAGAAGCTCATGAGGCACATGGCTTCAGATGGTCCAACAGCCCAACTAGATTCAGAGGTAGAAAGGGTTTGAATCTGAGAACTGTGCAGCAAAGACCCATTGAAAAAAACAGGAGAAAATTTCATCATTCAGAATCATTGTGGGAGTCTGGGACAGTGAAAATTTGGTTTTGCTTCCAAATGGCTGAAAGTTCCTAATAGCCTAACATGTTGAATACTCCAGTTACTCAGAAGCTGAATTTGGCCTTATGCCTTTGGTTTGTCTTTATTTTACTGTCTTGTAGTGTTAAAAAATGTGAATCAAAGAAAAAAAAATATATAGTCAGCTGAAGTTGAAGCTCAGAATGTCTCTGATTTAACTACCGGAAGGCAGGTGTGGTATAGTGCCTTGGGCATTGTGGACATTAGTGGAGAATTCGTAAGGTCTTTTGAAGGACTAAACTACATGTAACTGTTTATTTTAAATATAAAGCATCAACCAATTCTGAGTTACCTTAACTAAAAGAATAAACAAAATATTTTGTGATGCAACCACATTGGAATGAATGAAAATTGGAAAAAAAATGTACTTATTTATCTCTGGATTCATTCTTATTTTGAATACGCTGTCAACTTTCTATGCAAACATTTTAAGAAGTTCCAGCCTTTGCAAGAGTTTTTTTTTTTTCTCTGTGCATGGGTTGTTTTTTTTTTTTGTGAACAAAAATGGTTGCAATTCTTCTGTTAGAGAAGTTTATTTTGAAAAATTAAGAAGTAGAAAAATAATTATTCTTAATGCTGACTCTATTTCTGAAACATATATTCACGACTATTACAAACTCCACCTCCAGTTGCACAGTTCAGCAAAGTGATAACTAAGAAGAGAGACTGGCTCACTGTAAATATACCATAGAGCTTAACACCCAGGAAGCACAATATTGTCAGAAATATGTGTGGATATTTTTTGAACATATGTAGGCTGGCAATTAGAAGATACTATAATAATACTCCTAACCATCAATACAACCAGGTACAATGCAGTCTTTCAGTGGAGTAGTTAGGAGAAAAACTCCACTTATTAGTTTTAAGATAAACTTGATGTGTTTTTGAAAAGATTTACACGGTGCATTACCTGAGATAATAAGGTACTGTTCATTAAGAGACAGAAAACTCCTGCTAATCCTGTATTTCTAAATACACTTGTATTTCTTTGTACTCATTCTCTGATTATGCTAAATAGCAACTACAAAGAATGCATTTTGCTTTTTGAGTATTGAGGTAGCTGCTGCTCCAGAAGCTTATCATATTCACTTCAGAATATGCAAAGTGATATACATAGCACAGAACTGCAAATCCAATATGTGCGTTACTTGGAAAGCAATGAATGCTTCTGTTGTTAAAAAATCTTGAGTGGCCCATTTGCTAAGGTTTGCTCAGCTGCAAGAAAGCCAGATAGGTGCTGACACCAGCTCTCTAGTTTTACTCTGAAGGAGATGTTCCACTCTACAAAGCATCATTATTGCTTCCATTATATCTCTTCACCTTACACCCACTGTGCAGAATGACTGGTTTAGGAAAATTGAACTGTTGCATGAACAGGAGAATTTTTCACTTGTTACCTTCACATCTGGTCATTCACTAGAATACCTACACAAAAGAATGTAGAGTTAAGATTACAACTTATCTTCAGGAGCCAGTACTGTTCTGGGTTGATATTTTATTCTGAATGCTTATTCCACAATGCAGAAAACTATTTCTGACCTCATTTCAGAAAGCTGAGATTCAGCATGTCACTTCTTGTCTTGGGGACTGCAACAAGCCACTCCAGTTCCTTCAGGGAGAAGAGAAATCCTTGGTTAGCAGGCTAGCCTTGTAAATTATTTTCCTCCCATTTTCTTTTCTTTATTCTCTCTCACATTCACAAGATCCTCCCACGCTGTTGTTCTAATGCATTCCCTCTGTTTCCCATCTATGGTATCTAGACCCTTTGTTTCTGTAACCACAAGCAATTCTTCCTTTCTGGAGATCCACATGGGACTAAATAAGATAAATATAATTAAGTGGAAAAATAACACAATAAATTATTTTCTCTACTCAAGATGTTTGTTATATGTGGTCTTTTAAATAGAATTGCCAAGCTTTTTTTGAATTAGATTTTATACCATCCAGATACTGAATGTTCATTTACCTGTGATGAATCTGTTCACCTTGCTTCTGGAGTGTGTGAACTATATTAAAATGTTAAATATTGAATGTTATATTCCCTTATAATCTTCTAAAAGATTTCATATAATAAGTAAAAACATAGAGGATTATTATTAACATGTCTTAACTTTTGGGTGTGGTTTCTGTAATTTTTCCTTGATTTATACCTTTTTATCTTAATATGCTTTCATTCTGAGCTATTCACTCCTTCAGAAGCTGACAATGAAATTAGTATCAATATTTTTTTTCTTTCAGTTGAAAGTATGACAGTATAAAACCTGTTTAAATCAATTGTGCTTTTTTTTACTTTTTCTTCTATCTACAATTATGACAGTGACAGGGTTTTTTTTGGCAAAGGTAGTGTGAGGGGACATTTATCACAGCTTTAAGAAAAGCTCTGAGTGATATCATAGAATTATATTATCTTTGAAACACCTCTTCAGATGGCTACTAATTCCCTTTTTTACTTTCTTGATCTTTGCAGTTTCACCGAGAATACTGAATTGATAATATTGCCTCAGATTGTTAAGAAGGTACAACTGATAGGTGCAGCTTTCAAAACCCCCTGGTTTTTGTTTCAGCTTTTTTTTTTTTTTTTTTTTTTTTTTTTTCAGAACAATTTTTAT
>VZTL01006729.1:0-10834 GCA_013400535.1 Scopus umbretta | reverse complement strand
TGCAGCACTCCAGTTGTGAGAGTTGTCGCACCACGTCTCTGTGATGGCAACTAAGTCATAACTACCCTGCTGCACAACGGCTTCCAGCTCCTCCTGTTTGTTGCCCATGCTGCGTGCATTAGTGTAGATACACTTGAGCTGGGCTGTGGATTTCACCCCCAACAATGGCTTACCACCCTTAGGCTCCTCTCTAGTGAGCCTGGTCATGTCCCCTTGCCTCTCTGAACCTAGTTTAAAGCCCTCTCAGTGAGCTCTGGCAACTCATGAACGAGGATCCTTTTCTCTCTTTGAGAGAGCTGAACTCTGTCCGCCTGTCCAGATCCTTCTGCAGAGCCTTCCTACCCTCAAGAAGACCAACACGTCCACCCAGCTTAGTGTCATCTGGAAACTTGCTGAGGGTACAGTCAATCCCCTCATCCAGGTCATTGATAAAGATGTTAAACAGAACTGGCCCCGACATGGAGCCCTGGGAACACCACTTGTGACGAGCCGCCAGCTGGATTTAACTCCTTTCACAACCACCCTTTGAGCCTGGCCATCCAGACAGTTTTTTACCCAGCAAAGAGCATGCCTGCACAGGCTATGGGCATGCAGTTTCTCAAGCAGAATGATGTGGGAAACTTTACCAAAGGTTTTACTAAAGTCCAGGTAGATAACATCCACAGCCTTTCCCTCGTCCACTAAGCGGATCACCTGGTCATAGAAGGAGATCAGGTTGGTCAAGCAGGACCTGCCTTTCCTAAACCCATGTTGGCTGGGCCTGATCCCCTGGTTGTCCTGGATGTGCCACGTGATGGCACTCAAGATGATCTCAAGATGATCTGCTCCACAACCTTCCCTGACACTGAGGTCAGACTGATGGGCCTGTAATTTCCTGGATCTTCCCTCCCATCCTTCTTGTAAATGGGTGTCATATTTAACAGCCTCCAGTCAAGGGGAACTTCCCCAGTCAGCCAGGACTGCTGATAGGTGATAGAAAGGGGCTTGGTGAACACTTCTGCCAGCTCCCTCAGTAGTCTCAGGTGGACCCTGTCTGGCCCCATAGGCTTGTGTATGTCTAATTGGCCGAGCAGATCACTAACCATTTCCTCTTGGGTCATGGGAGCTCTGTTCTGCTCCCTGTCCTTGTCTTCTGGCTCAGCGGTTTGGGTACCCGGAGAACAGCTGACCTTACTATTAAAGACTGAGGCAAAGAAGTCATTAAGTACCTCAGCCTTATCCTCATCCTTTGTCACTGTGGTTCCCCTGCATCTAGTAAAAGATGGAGATGTTCCCTGTCTCTCCTTTTGTTGTTAATACATGTTGTTAATAAAATTAATGTTGTTAATTTGTAGAAATATTTTTTATTATCTTTCAAATAATTAGCCAGTTTAAGTTCTAGTTGGGCTTTAGCTTTTCTAATTTTCTCTCTACATGACCTCTCTTCATCCTTGTAGTCCTCCTGAGATGCCTGCCCCTTCTTCCACAGCTCATAGACTTTCCTCTTCCTTTGAGATCCAGCCAAAGCCCTCTGTTCAGCCAGGCCAGTTTTCTTCCCCGCTGGCTCATCTTTTAGCACATGGGGATGGCCTGCTCTTGAGCCTCCAGGATTTCCTTCTTGAAGAGCATCCAGCCTTCTTGGGCTCCTTTTTCCTTTAGGACTGCCTCCCAAGGGACTCTGCCAACCAGCCTTCTAAACAGCATATATAGCATATGTGATTGTAGAGCTGATCATGACATGATTGTAAACGTGATTTCAGAGTTCATATTAAAGAACTGGGTCAAACAACTGTATATCAGAATGCGTCCTTTCTGATATGCAAGCTTCTGTACAGCAATGCCTTCTGGCTGCTCAGACATAGATGGATTCAAAGAGGCTGAAGAGTGCTGTGCAGAACTTCTTACTGCGTCTATAGATTTGAAACTGGGATTGCAAATGGGTGGGGATTTGTTGAGTGATAGCTGAAGAAAACAATAACTATTTTTGAAAGATTGTGTTTAGATATTGCTTGAGATTTCTTTTTATTGTGGAGCATGTGAATATATGTGAATGATTACCATATTCTTTGTGTTTGGTTTTTTTTCTCCTTTCCTAAATATTTCTGGATCTTTGTTTCCTAAAGCTTCTCAAATGTAAGTAAATGAGACCAAAACAAATTGAGTGCAACCTGGGTTATATTTCATTTTTATGAACCAAATTAAATAAGCACAGTCCTGACTGACAGTCTCCTATCTTTCTTTTGCTTATGCTCTAAAATGCAACTCTTACTGCTGCCATTTGCAGCTAGTTGCATGTGTATGCAATAGGTAGAAGAAAATCTGTTATTTTCTGTATGTTTAGTACATAGCAGGGAGGAGAGAGGAAGGAAACATTAACAACAAAATTACTTTTATTTCCCAGATGTTATGCCTATGATGTTTTGTTTCAGTCTTATCCCTTTGGGGTACATATATATGCAAGTGAAAGACAAAATATTTTATCTCCATTTTTTTCATTTAAGTGTGGCAGAGACTTGCTAATTAAAATGGTAATCATCACTAACATACGTTAGTTACAGAAACTTGTTTGTGTAGACTGATGAGCAAGTTATAAAGTTACTTTTCAAAAACTAGGTGCTGCCAACATGACTGAGGATGGAAAGTTAACTAGAAAACCTGGTCTCTGACTTTCTCTGATCAGTATCCAAAACACATCATGCTTAACTCCTCAGCCAAAGAACTAAAAAAAAAATGTTACCTTTTTAATGTTACCTTTTAAAAAATACCTTCAGATATATATTAAGGTATTTAATTGTGCAGAATAATAGATTAGAACCTCCTGGCATCTTTAAAAATACTCTACCTCCTACTAAAAGAATTAAGTATTCTACCGATAGGCAGTTGTATTGGGTTTGTGTGGCAAGGTTTTGGGAGCAGGGGGTTTACAGGGGTAGCTTCTGCGAGAAGCTACTAGAAGCTTCCCCCATGTCCAATAGAACCAATGCTAGCTGGCTCTAAGATGGACCTACCACTGGCCAAGGCCGAGACAGTCAGCGACGGTGGTAGTGCCTCTATGGTAATATATTTAAGAAAACCAACGGGACACAAAACTGCAGCTGGAGTGAGGAGTGAGAATATGTGAGAAGAACAACTCTGCAGACACCAATGTCAGTGAAGAAGGAGGGGGAGGAAGTGTTCCAGGCACCAGAGCAGAGATCCCCCTGCAGCCCTTGGTGAAGACCATGGTGAGGCAGGCTGTCTCCCTGCAGCCCATGGAGGACCCCACACTGGAGCAGATGGATGTGCCTGAAGGAGGCTGTGACCCCATGGGAAGCTGGCGCTGGAGCAAGCTCCTGGCAGTGCCTGTGGACCCATGGAGAGAGAGTAGCCCATGCTGGAGCAGGTTTGCTGGCAGGACTTGTGACCCCATGGGGGACCCATGCTGGAGAGTCTGCTCCTTGAAGGACTCCATCCCATGGAATGGACCCACACTGGAGCAGTTCTTGGAGGCCTGTCTCCCATGGGAGGGACACCACGCTGGAGCAGGAGAAGAGTGCCATGAGTACTCATTTGAGGAGGCAGGAGCAGCAGAGACGACATGTGATGAACTGACCACAGCTCCCATTCTCCGTCCCCCTGCGCCCCTTGGGGAGAAGAGGTAGAGAAATTGGGAGTTGGGCCCGGGAAGAAGGGAGGGGTGGGGGGAAGATGTTTTAAGATTTGGTTCTATTTCTCATTATCCTACTCAGTTTTGATTTGTTACAAATTAAACTGATTTTCCCCACGCTGAGTTTGTTCTATAAGATCACGAGAAACAGGGAAAGAAGTTTACATTTGTATTGGTCTTGCTATCTAAATATCTTGCTAATATACCAGTAGGGGTTTTTCCCATTATATTTTCAATAATTTCTTTCTTATACTAAATTAATATATGTATTCTTCAGTTCTTAATGTGGACAAAAATTTAGTTGTAAGAGAAACTCTTGGTAAGGATTATAAAGCTAATAAATATTTTATTGTAATTAGTGGACTTCTTAGTGGATGAAATTATTAAAATGAAAGCAAAGAAAAGCTGTAAAACTTTGAGTATCTGAGTGCAATTTTATACTGATAGAATTAACCATACATGTGAAACCAAGTTTAATATTCATACTGTTTACTGAATTTCAGCAGCCATATAGGCAGCCAATTTAGATAGCCAAACTACTGAATATATTTCGTTGAACAAATATTTATTCATTTCACTAAATGATCAAAATTAATACTGTATTGTCTTTTGCTCTTATCAGAAGTGCAGTTAAAGATATGTTAACAGATTTAAGAAACCAATAGTTTTCTGCCGTTTTTCCTAGAATCACAAAGTTGTCTTTAAAAATAGCTAGTTAAGATAGAGAATCATAGACAAGATTACCTCTATAGCATCTGTGAATAAGATTTCAAAAATCTATGTCAACACAAAAGTTCAGTTTCTGAGTCAACACTTCAATATTTGTGCTCATTAACTGCAGTCCCCAGGAAGATATTTTATTGGAAAAAGGAAAAAAAGCTTTTGGGGTTTCCTTTTATCTGTCTTGGGGACATGAGAGGTTTTACTTAAGTATTCTTATTTCTGATTATTTCCTAATAGAAAACTGAGTTGAAAATATATAAAATGATTTTTCAAAGCCATATATAGCTCATGTTCCATAGCTGCACAAAAGAGATTAAGTGGAAAAACCTGTCACATACCATGAACACTACTGAGAAATCATTCCTATGCTTGGTTGAGTGTTGCTTACATGCTCTAATTTGGAATAAGAGGATGAAACTTATGTTTCTTGTTCTGGGTTACCAGGAGATATTATTCTGTTGGTAAGTTTATTCCCCTCCTCCACAGCATCTCTCTTCCAGGCCTCTGAGGCTTTTTATCTAAGACATGCTCTGCTACTGCAAGGACATTGGGCTTTGTAAATGTGTACTCTGGAGTCTCCCTGTAGCATTCTGGGTTTCTTAAGATTTTTGGTCTAGGCTTAAAATCTGTAACAGTTTCTTGGAATCAGTATCACAATGTGACAATGGAGAATAAAATTAATTAGATACTTCTGGATATAATATGTACTGGATGAGTAGATTTATGGTAAACTTGACTTGATAGCCTGAGCGATTGCTCCTTCTCTCTTACATTCTACAGGAAAAAAAAAATCAAAGATTAAAATGTTTGGTCCTACAGGAAGTGAAGTTAATTCAGTTTTTAATTATTTTTTTTTAATTGAAATGTTGGCATCCTTTTCAGGAAAGAGAAATTACTTCTAATATTATGACTTTATTCTAAGTGTTACTGTTCTGTTGTTGGATGCATGTGTGTATGTATATAGATGGAAGTGTATCTCTCTGTATTTAGAGCATTTATATTGAAACTTTAATTCCTGTCTGTGTAAAAGACAAGAATTCTGTGCATGGTTCAGACACACTATGAAGACAGAAATTATATCAATGAGACCACTGTAGTATAGGGCAGATTTCAGTCATCTGGTAGATAAGTGACCACAAGTTTTAATATCATTCTGGCGCATACTAAATGGGAAAAGTTCTTTGTACAATACTACAACAAAATGACTGAAGTGACAAAAAAATGACCAACCTCTTATACAGCATAAAAATCATAGGATGAAGTATGTATCCATCTGCATGTGTACATGAAACTGTGGTTGCTCCTGTATATTTCAGGCCTGGGTTTGCCTTCCAGCAGAAGGAGAAAAGGACAAGCTCCACTTTAGCATGCAGACACCTGCCCTGTAACTCTGTGTTTGTATATATGTGGTGCATAACACAATTCATTACAATTTCATATAAAGATTAGTTCACTGTAAAGTAACTATTTTAAGTATCTATGTTCTCTGTGCATGGTTCAGACACACTATGAAGACAGAAATTATATCAATGAGACCACTGTAGTATAGGGCAGATTTCAGTCATCTGGTAGATAAGTGACCACAAGTTTTAATATCATTCTGGCACATTCTCTATGCTCTCTGGGATGAAATATACAGCAGACCTTTAGGCATCATAGAAGACAAATTTGTAAAAAAATTGCAACGGTTGAATCTTTTTAATCATCATATTGATACCTGAATGAGCATCAGTGTGAGAGAGAATGATGGCAAAAGCTACTTAAGTACGTGTCCCAGAATGAGTTATTAGAAATGTTCTGGGAAGGGAAGGGTAAAACTTCATGGTGACACCTTGCCCATTCATACCCCAGAATTTTTGGATTCCCTTGTACTCCATGTCTGGAAACACCTCAATCCTACTATATAAAATCCCTCACAGTTTCAGGATCATAGGAGAGGACCAAGCCTCCAGCTGTTTCAGGCCTTCAATCTCCTTAATACTTCTGGACCCTAGAGATCTCAGTCCTTCCTACTGCTTACTGCAGGTCTTGTAATCGTTTCTGCTCCTGCCACTGTCAGCTGTCAGCCTCCCACTATCTGCTTTCCACCTTTCCCATATCTGTTTCCACACCTAAACCTTACACATGTCCCCTATAAACCACATCATTCTTTTCTGTGACAGAGATAAAATAAAATAAAATAAAATAATATAAAATAGTCTTAACACAGACCACAATAATTGAAATAAAAAATTCTAGCTGGGTAGGGCTCTGGGACAGAAGAAAGTGACTGAGTTTCTAAATAGATTTACTACATACTCTGAGGCAGCTTTATAAAGCATCCTCATAGTAACAGAAAAGATCTTCTAAAGCGAGTTTTTTCAGAAAGCCACTTCCACCCCCTCCTATGTCCCTTTGGAGTGATCAAGTAAATTAGTTGTCCATATTAATACGGAAAATTGGTGTTTTAATAGTTTTACAGAACATTTTAAGTTATCTGATCAAATTGCCTCTTTTCAACTCCCAATGCATTTTTTTGCAGGCATGATTTCAGAGCAAAAGCGCAATATAAGTTAGTGCTTAGAAAAGTTACCAAGTAATTTTGGCTATAAATGAAAAAAATCACATCATAAAAATTATAATTATCTAAATGTGTCATCACAAAATCACTATGAAGGTTTTTAACCCAAAATATTTCACTGATGAGGTTTTCAGAGGCACTTCACAAATGGAATCAGAATATCTGAAGGAATAAGGAACTGCAGAATGAAACTGGAAAGGAAAGCTAGGAAAGGAGAGGTCCAGGAATTCACACATTAGTTTAGCCATCCAAGAAGATATACAAGAACTGTATCCTAAAGCTGCAAAAACTTGCTTTGTACCAAGGGGTTAAAGGTGCTTTTAAAATCAGTTATCACAACGGAGTTGTGGACCTTGTAACAAACAGTGAGAAAGAGGTTACATCTTGAGCTGAGGTACTGCTTTTCAAAGTGATCACATAAACTCACCTAAACACTGTGGAAACAACTACCATGCACAGTAGTGAAAGGTTTCAAAAGAACTTGTAAGCTGTAGAAATCCTTTTAAGAAATTCAGTTCTGGTAAAAATGAGACTGATATTGTCCTGTAAGTCTTTCAAAACACTTAGATGCAGGCATCGGGAGCAACCGCTAGCTGTTTCTTGGATTTGCTGGCAGATATAGATCATTGTGGAAATATTATATAGACAAACTGGTGACAAATCCACTGAAACCTGAAACACTTTGACTGACAGCTTATTTCAGTAGTGGGTGGAGGACACTGGGAGTGTGGAAGAGGATGTTGTGGAGGACTTGCTATCCTTCTGCTAACTTATGACTGCTTGTTCATAAATTCAGTAATTACTCAGTCTCCTAAGAAATATATTTTCCTTGTATTTCCAATTTATGGATCAACGAGGATTTTTTCCCTACAGTTGTAGCCTATTAAATTATTTTAGAGTTTCCAAGGGAGACAGACTTGTTAATGAATGGGAAGTGGGAGAGCCAGATTTTCTTCTCTGCTGATTAAGAATCTGATCCAAAGCCTATTTTGCATGGGATGTTGGACCATTAACTTCAGTGCCCTTTAGATCTGACTTTGAATTCTTTTTTTTTGTTCCTCCACTTGTCATGTACTCATTTCATATTAGACCCTTTAAAAAAAAAAATAATCCAGCCTTATTTGCTCAGAGACCAAGCTGTCTAGAGATCTGTCTATGTCTTATCAGGGCATATAGTCTTGTTATGTGTCTGTAGAGTGCCTGAGACAACAAAAAGAGAAGTCTAACAACAGTGGCAACACTCAGTTAAAAAGTTATTTTATTTGGCTGAAGATTTCAGGTAATGCAGTGACATAAATCATAAAATAAAGCCACAGGATATAGTTCTATTATATTACATTTACCTGATGGCCTGAGTCTCTGTAAGTGCTTGTAAAATATCTGAGATTGTGACATTACTATTGTTTGCTAATTTTCATTACAGCATTATTTAGATGTTCCAATTACAGAAGCTCTATTATACTAGAAACAACACAAACAAGCAAGAATGGAGTGTCTTTGTTCAGAACAGCATATAGTCGACTAAGAACAAAAGGTAAAAAATCTAGTGTGCAGAGAAAAACCTAAACAAGACAATTTACACATCAGGATAATGTGAAAGACAAATAAAGCCCTATCTCCTAGAACACACTCCATCTCATTTGCTATTTTTGTTTTCAGGTCAAATATTATTGATATTAAGTGTGCTACTGTAAACATTCATTAAGTTCAAACTAGTGATAATAGCAATGGATTTTCTTTTTGTAAAGTTTCAGCAAAATTTTAATCATTTTTAAGTTACACAGATTGGAAAAATGCTTTTCCTTTTATTGCAGAAACTTGCATTCAGATAACTGAAAAATTATTATAGCAAGAAACTTTAACTTGGCTCATTTTGTGAGTCTCCTTAAGGAGACAGTCTTAAGATTCGAAAGATTAACCCAGACTTTTTCAAGCCATCATGAGAAACATTTAATGTTGCCAGTTTCCCTGTGCAACAAGATCTTTAGTCATGCTTCCTAATGTGAGGTGCGGTTTTGGATTTCAGAGTTTAGAACAGTAAAACTTTGGACTCTACCAACTTTCTTCTCACTGTTAGCTGGTTATTAAAAGAGTTCATCTCAAGACAGGAACTTGACTGCATCTCCCTGACACAAGTTTCAGAACTGACATGCAACCCTAGTCAGGTATTCTAAACATGTCAAAAGCTCTTGTGGATCCAGTGGGACACATTTTTTTGAAAATCTGTCTTTGAGTGTCTCAGATCAGATATGAATCATGTGGTACTCTGTTACATATTGTCCACTAGAAAAACCTGTCAGTCTGTATTTGGTGTGAGTATAAACTTCCTTATCTATATTTGGCATGATTACCAATATAGAATTTACTAAGAAATTTTGTCTAGTACAGCACTGAGTAGTGTCAGACACAATTGTTTGTTTGTCTGTTTAGTAAAATTCTTCAAACTATCTTTCAAGAGTCTGAGAGATAAAGGAAATATTGTTGTACAAGAATCTGACTGCTTTTAACAAACCCTTCTGTTAGTTTCATGGAGTCATAGAAAATCACAGGTTGAAAGGGATGTCTGTAAGTCATCTAGTCCAAACCTCTGATCAGAGCAGAGCCATGTCAAAGGAGGTTGCATGCAGCCTTGAGCAGTTAAATTTTGAGTATCCAAAGAGTGGGATTCCACAGTCTCACTAGGCAACCTGCTACAGGCTTTGACCAACTTCACAGCAAAGAATTTTTCCTAGCTAGAATATCTGTTTTGGAAAATTTTGCCATTGGGTTTTGTCCTTTCATGGTATATGTCCAAGAAGGGGCTGATTAGAGTAGGTGCAGAGGAGGGCCATGAAAATGATCACAAGGATGGAGCACCTCTCCTATAAAGAAAAGCTGAGAAAGTTGGGGTTGTTCAGCCTGGAGAAGAGAAGGCTCTGGGGAGACCTTGGTGTGGCCTTTCATACTTAAAGAGGACTTATAAGAAAGATGGAGGAAGACTTTTTACCAGGGTCTGTAGTGACAGGATCAGGGGCAATGTATTTCACATCACCTTTTCTTGTGGCTTCCTTGTTTCTATGATATACTTTTGAAAATAAATGACCAGCACTTCTCTGGGCATGCTTTGAGGCACTTCACCTTGCACGGCATTTGAATGCCATAATATTTTCTGTATTTTGCATTCACTGTATGATCTATATTATTTTTGTTTAATATTTGAAATGTTTTAGGTTTTTTCACCTTAGATTATTTTCTTCTGTTGGATATTTTAAAGCACCTGATTATTAAATTGTGCTTTTTCACTTTGTAAGTTCCTCCAGTCTATTCTATCTTCTGAACATTGAATCTGATGAACCATTTTTTATTTCATTGATCAGTTAGTCTTTCACTGTCCTTTATAATACTGGGTGTTCCTACTTTGAGGAATATTTACTTCATATTCCTTCTTTGAGCTAATATTTCTTGGCCAGTATCCTACTTTCTGCATTCTGATGAGAATATAAAGATCTGCACTAACAAAAATGCAATTACTCTAGATATGCATAGTGTCAGAAAGCAGAATCTGTCACCCTATATCATAATACTTCCTTATGGCTGTAAATAATTATCATTTGATCTTAAAGCACAGCAGTATGCTTTCAGAGTCTGATTCATCTTGGCCCTTCCCTAATTACTAGCATCTGATCTAATACTATTGCCCATTACATATTCAATTAATACAATCAGTCACTTTTCAAAATGCCAATAATAGCTGAAAATGTTGCACACCACAAGACATCTGAAACTTTGTGACCTTCCTAGTGTTTGGTTTATGTCATTTTACAATCCTTGAATTTTAACTTGTGTGTTACATTTACTCAAATATACACTTTTAGATTGAGCCTAATGGAAAATTAAACCCTTTTACAATTTGAATAAATTATTATCTTCTGTCCTGGTTTCAGCTG
>VZTL01006728.1:38030-64114 GCA_013400535.1 Scopus umbretta | reverse complement strand
TTTTTTTTTTTATGCCAAGTGACAGACAGTTTCCTTACAGTAGCAGGAAAGTCTGTGTGGATGGCAGTAGCTCAGGCTCTGCCAGTCAGGGACCTGGTTCTACTTCTGCAAGGTTTCTCTTTACCTCAGTGGAACGCCACCGTCTGCAGCTGTTACCTCCAGTTTCCTTTGGCGCTTCTAAGAGGCAAATCAGGCCTTTTCTTGGTTTCCTTCAGTGTGATTTCTATTAGTAAAGTTCTATTCTTTTCTTTTAATAGCCACTCAAATATGGATCTGTCCCCTTGTTTTCTGGGTGCATGCATGCTGGGAAAATGTTTAGCCCTGCTTGTGCTAGTTCTGCTTACCTCTTGCTTCTGAAATATTTGATGAGATCCCGCCTTTGTTTAGTAAGTTTTGGATCTTTCTTATGAGTAGATGCTTCCATGCTGTTAGGAAGGCCAGGCTCTGTATGCCAATGAACAGAGACTGGATAGGTGCCCTTGGACGTGTTCTGAAGAATCCTTGTGTACCAGCTTTTGCCCTGGTTGCAGTAATTGAAATAAAAGAGAGGTGGGGTGGCGTGCGGCTAAATACAGAGAAATTCATAGAGATGTCCAAAGATTTTGCTATAGGATGAGAGGATTTGGCTGAGTACTGAAAACTGCATTTTCCATTGAGCCTGAGTCAGGTTAAGCCACTTTTTATTTTGCTTTATTTTCAACAACTTGAAAAACAAAATAAATTTCAGCTTCCCCCGTTTCCTTTAATTACATTTATTTTAAGGGTGGCTGCACACAGACATTGTATTACAGCATATTCTGCAATTTGTACTTCTTCCAGTGGATCATTTTCTCACTGTGTTATGTTTTTATGAAATAGTAATTCCTAATAAATTTATTTCTTGGAGCAATGGTTTGTTAGTTAATTGCTGGAAAGCAAATGTAGGAAGAGTTCCATTTTTATCGTCTATTGACAAGACTGGATTGTTAGGCTGATTTTTCAGGAAGAATATTTCCTAAAGACTGTAGCTGCTGGTCTAGAGTAACAGCAAGACTACAGAGGAGGACTCTGTGTGTGGGGGCTAGTTTCTTTTATTGAGAAAAGAAGAGCAGCTGTGGGAAAGCTGAACTACTGCTTTGGAATGTTGTTGGTTGCTTTTGGCAATTGCTTTCGGTTAATCTAACTACCTATTGCAAGACATGCAGACATTTATATTTTAGCAAGGCAACACTGTAATGCCTGAACTGTAAGTTCAGTGCACACCCTGACTATAAAAGAAAGAGCCTAAGGTGGCATCCTTAATATGTTTTCTGCAGTTCATATCAAAGTCATCTGCTTTGCAGCTGAGTTTGGGATGAAGCCTTCAGAGATGATACTGGGCTGTCACTAAAGGACAAAATACCAACCCACTCTCATGCATAAAGAACACATGCATGAGGACATTACGTCTTCCCTCTGGGGTCCCCAAAAAACAGGGTCTGCCTGACAGGTTTAGTGAAAGGCCTTTCTTTTACTTTAAATAGAGTTAAAAGAATTCTAAAAAGATCTTTGGGGCGTGATCCACCATTTGTTAAAATCTTTCTGCAGGCTGGATTCTAGCTCTTCTTTCTTCTGCTGTCTGTGTGTATAAAGGGGAAACTGGACCATAACACGGATAAACAGGATAACTGGTTTGGATTAAATCTTTAGTATTAATCCCCAAAATCTTTTAAAGATCTTAGCTTTTAAAGATGTTTAGATTTTATTACTCCACTGCCTCAGCCTGCTAACTTTGGTATGGGCAACAAGAACGGTAATGGCTCTGCTGGTTTTGGCGGGGGCAGAGTTAATTTTCTTCACAGCAGCTAGTATGGGTCTATGTTTGGATTTGTGCTGGAAACAGCGTGGATAACACAGGGATGTTTTCGTTCCCGCTGAGCAGTGCTGACACAGAGTCGAGGCCTTTTCTGCCTCTCACCCCACCCCACCAGCGAGCGGGCTGGGGGGGCACAAGAAGTTGGGAGGGGACACGGCAGGGGCAGCTGACCCCAGCTGACCCAAGGGATACTGCATACCGTACGGTGTCATGCTCAGCACATAAAGCTGGGGGAAGAAGGAGGAAGGGGGGACATTCAGGGAGATGGCGTTTGTCTTCCCAAGTAAGCATTAGGCATGACGGA
Organism: Scopus umbretta; assembly: GCA_013400535.1. Classification (NCBI taxonomy): domain Eukaryota; kingdom Metazoa; phylum Chordata; class Aves; order Pelecaniformes; family Scopidae; genus Scopus; species Scopus umbretta. The sequence goes on along the minus strand of VZTL01006728.1, from coordinate 61,976 downwards.
GCCCTGCTTTCCTGGCGATGGCTGAACGCCTGCCTGATGGTGGGAAGCAGTGAATGAATTCCTTGTTTTGCTTTGCTTGTGTGCATGACTTGTGCTTTACGTATTAAACCATCTTTATCTCAGTCCACGAGTTTTCTCCCTCTTATTCTTCTGATTCTCTCCCCTATCCCACCGGGCGGGAGGGTGAGCGAGTGGCTGTGTGGTGCTTAGTTGCTGGTGGGGGTTAAACCATGACAGACTGATAGGATAGCACCTTAATTTTCCTACCCTGCACCCCTTGGCTGACATCCTGCTTCGCTACTCAATCATTTATCATCGTGCACAAGGTTAAAGCTCTCCTTCCTCCGTGCTTGAACCTCCACCTGCTACTGGAGGATGCTGAAGCATGCCGTCTTTGAGCCTAGCCCTGAACACTGAAAACTGCAGCAGCAGAAGCTGTCAGATGTTAAATGCTCAACTTTAAAAGTACCAGCCACATAGGAAGGGGAGCAAGGAAGGAGGGTGGGAGTACAGTGCAATTTACTGAAAACTCAGAGACACAGACACAATCATGCTTTGGCAAATCTAATTCTTGCAGCCAAGCACAGGTGGTTTAAAACCTCTTGTCTGCACCCCAGCTCCCTGTTGTTCCTAGTAAATGGACTGACATCACCCCTTAATCAAATCTTTCCACAATGCAGTCTGTTACTGTACTTGTTATAGAGAAGATAAGGTTCTAACGAAGTTATGTTTGAAAGCTACATGATGTAATTGCTCATGTAACATGGCTTCTTAAAAGGAGAGAGGCAATTTTTCCTCCCCTCTTTCCTCTGGGGTTTGCAAAAAGCAATCACCTTGCATCAGACACACGGGCTTTCAAACACCAAAGCAAAATAGGTTTGGGTTGCCATTGGCACGTGTTCACTGCTCACAGGCTCCCTTTCTCTAAGCTGGGCCCTGGTCCGTGATTCCTCCTCTGTCATGTACTCAGGCCTGTTTTAGTAGATCTGATCACTGCAGATTACAGTAGTCCAATTAACACATACAGAAATTTGCTGAACCATTCTTACTGTCTTTCTGTCATTCTCATTCAAAAATTTTTCCCTCAAAGTTAAACAGTCACCTCTCAGCCAGAGGAAATCCACCATGGAGACAGCAGCAAAATTGCACTACAAGACTGAGACTGTTGAGGCATTACTCATATGCAGAGGCAAAGGTAAGAGTTTGTTATAGCCTGAGTGAATACGAAGCGGTTGATAGCTGTTTGCCAGGCATAGAGTCTGAACTGCAGTCCTGCTCAGTCCTCGATAACGTAGTTCACTCCGGGCAAGAGTAGAATCTACGGACAACCTGGTGCCTGCCAGCTCCACACCCCTTTCCTCCTATCAGTCACTGTTGGCTGAATGTGAGTTACTGGTGTCATTAGAACCAATACATGGTAAATTGCAATAAGTCAATCACACAGGGCTCGTACCTGCAGCAAAAGACAATTATAGCCAAATCCAAATGTCAAGTCAAATGCTAGCTTCAGCAAAAAATCTACCAGGAGCATTAGGTATGATGGGTAATTTAAAACAGAATTGGATTATTATCTGGATTATTATCTCTCTGGATTATTATCTGGATTATTATCGGTCTGGATGACACTTGTAAAAAGATGACATTTCTTCTTTCCTTAGCGTGAGGTTTCGCTCTTAAGATAGGTAGAAGGGGGTTCTATTTTTGGACACATAAATAAATCTGTTGCTTTAAACGATGTTAGCAGAGCTGGCTTAGCAGGCCTACTGCATTTGCTTCCTGATTTGCTGTTACATAAAGTTGGGACCTTTAATACACTCTCTAGAATGAATTTTATTATTGTCAGTTGCTTGTGGAAAATCCTCAGCATTACTGAACTCTGTTGTTACCACCAACCTGGAAAACTTGGAAGATTTACTTTACATAAGGGGTACCTGAGCCTACGTAAAGAAACAGTAATTTTGCAGGGTGCATGTGTGCATGCACGCACACAGAAGCATATACATGGACACAGGCCTCCTCGACACACAAACACTACTTTCAGAGTGGCTGCTTTCTGTCAACAGCCAACTTTGCAGTCTTTCTCAAACCGCCAACTTCCAAGAAATCAGACACTGGCAAAGTTAATTTTCCCCTTATTTCATTTCCAGAGCGCTCTGTGATTCCTCAAGGTTTCATGTCTCTCTCTAAGCGTGGTTCTGTGATGTGGGCCAAGGTACCTATTAGATTTATGGCAGGCCATGAACACTGGGAAACAAAGCCAGTCTGGAGTATTGTTTTAAGCATGTGTGGGGATTTAGGCAGAGGCCTGTTTAAAGATACTCCAGTACCACTCAATTGCTGTCAGCTGTGGGCTGCATACTGATCGCATGATAGCTGAAAGCTGGAACACTATATGCAACACATCTACTGCAGAAATAATCACAAGATTAATGAACCTATTGCAGTTGTTTGATATTATTGCTGCCAGAAGATGCTCTTAGGCAGTTACAGTACTGGATTACCCCCTTCCTGATCAATGTTATTTTAAGCAAGACATGCACATCTCAGTTTAAGGACTGTGTGAGCTTATAAACACCTCTGTTGTTTCAGCTAAAAGTAAATTGGATAGAGATCTTTTAGAACAGTCAGAGGAGAACCCCACTACCCTGGCCAGTATTTTCTCTCCAGAACCTGGAAATGACTGTAGCTTTGCAAGAAGTGGGATGCATCCACCTTGAATAGCTTGTGTTTCACTAAGTGTTTTGGGGGAGCAGGATAGTCACAGATGGGATGTTCACCATCAGTCTGGGATCCAGAGAGCCCCTGTGACCTATACAGACACTTTGCTCCTTGAGGATGCTGATTTTCCACCAGAGTCCCCATGCCCCACCAAACTACAAGTAACAAAGTTGAGCAACGTTTTTCCTGGAAACGGTTTTCAGCTAGGCTCCGGGAGATTTTTTGCATAATGCTTTTAGTCTTTCTTTTGCTTATCAGGAAATGTAATTTTTATAATGATATTGTGCTTGAGTTCAGATACACACAGGCTGTGGGCCAGATGTTATTTCACACAGCACTCCCATGTGTGTATGCCGCTTGTCTCAGGGCATTGCTCGTTACGGTCTTTCCATTATTACCGGCTAGTTGCTTCTCTCCTTTCCGCTCCTCCCTTGTATCACCCATGGCAAAACCACTGAGCCTGCAGTTGCTTGTGGTCTACCACAATATTATGAGAAGGGCTCATTGCTCTGTACCTCCATCACTGCCCACTTACTACTGTCACAGACATTGTTTAAAAAGGCAGCTTGTGTCCAGCGTGTGCCCATGTTTCTTCCTGGTTAAGCAGCATTGTTTACTTAGAAACAGAAGTTTCAAGGCTAGACGGGGCCCACCACATACTGTAAGGTTTCCATTCCCCTTATTTACATCTTTGCTGGCAGCCATTAACAAATCCCAGTGTTGCAGTAACTCTCTGCTGAAGAGTGCTGAGCTCCAAGTGGTGCTGTCAGCTACCACGCAGCTGTTAGGAGGCTTTGTCTTCATGCTTTCAGGTAGCTGCTCTTACATGAGCTAGCACCATTACCCAGTGAAGGCTGCTAATCAAAAGCAGAATGAAACAAAACCTTTGCTTTTTCTTTGAGCAAACCTATTGACAGGGATTTGGGCAGACCCTGCGTTCAAAAGCTGTGGCTAAGTATTATGCTAAAGTCAGTGCTGAAAGGTGAGATTTCTTGGTCTTTCCCAGCAGAGTAGCCTGTTCTCATCCCCAGAGCATAAAGCGTTAAGGTGGTCCGCACGTGCAAATGCTGCATTCCCTGGCCAAAAGCAAACAGCAGCTCTCTAGAGTTTTAGGTCAGGATCCCATATGGAATCTATCATCAGTTTTTAGGCAAGGCAAAAATCTTGAGGAGAAACACACGGTTATTATACAAGCAAAGGAGCTACAGTTCTTTGCCCAGCCCTTCCCAAAGTAGTTGATGAATAAAGAGTGCAAATACAAAAATAATCATGTAAGCAGTTTCTGTTCTGCTGTCCCATTTCTGTTTTACTGCTGTACAACCGCCGCTCGGAAGGTATCATTTCAGGGAGTGCCAGGGGTGGCCCCTGGTAGCTTCATTTCTCGCATTAGAAGAAAGCATGTGCCACAGATGTTCACCCTAAATATCACTCACTTCACGAAGGCCTTTTCTTTTTCTGTACTGAGGAAATTACTGGTTTTGTCTGAGTACATCAGGTTAGACACAGCCAGATACCTCCTAAACAGGACTATCCTATGTAATAAAAACACAAGCTGAGACTCTTCTCAAGGTGTGAAGTCAAGTCCTGCAAGGTGGCAACTGAAGTCCAGGGGAAAATGTATTCGTGCTGAGGGGTGAATGCGCACAGCCTGAAGTGCTGGTCTGCAAAGTCTCATCCTGTGCTGCTCTTCCTTCTAATAAGTGATAAGAACTTTTGAGGTCTTTGTACGTATGCCATCGACAGGCTTTTATGTGCCTTCCAAAAGCTTGATCAATCCAATCCTATTCCTAAAGCTTTCCTTAAGGAGATGCTGGCAAAGGTTTGGCGGTTCAGGATTTTTAAAAGCTCTTAAGGACTATTACAGTCACACCATCTGAACTCCAGTATAATACAGGCCCTTTAATTTCACTCACTGGTCCCTAAATGTAGACAAGCAGCTTCTTACTGAAGCAGTCTTGATATCTTTTGGAAAGTCGTCCATCCCTGATGAGAAGACTCCAGGAGATGGAGAATGTACCACATCCCTTGATAATAGTTACCACTGCTTAATGACTCTTCCACTTGAAAATTCTTGTGCCTGTGTCTATTAAACTAAAAAGCGCTCTCATATTTGAGAGGTACCACTCAGGTACTTGCAGGCTCTGGTTAAGCCACCTTTTCCCTTTCCTATTGGTGTTTGCAGTGTTAAGCGCAGATGAGAGGACTATTTCCATGCTGTGATTCAGCCTTTGCAGTTTCCCTGAGCCAAACCTTTTTTTTTTTGAAACAAAGCATGGACACCAGGACAGGAATAGGTTTCCAGGAATGACTTTGGGAAAAGTTTAGTCCAGTCTACTTCTCCATGTTTCCTGGAGAAACTGTTTTAGCCAGGCCAGCACTGAAACATCTCAGCCAGGGAAGTTTTACCTAGTTCTTTAAAGGATCTCTAAACACTTTAGGGAATTAAAAAAACAATGCTCCTGGCAAGTTCAGGGAAATTCTGCTGAGTATGAAGAAACAAAGGAGAAGCACTGGCTAATGCCTTGTAGCTCATTTTCCATCTGTCACAAAGGAGGAGGGAAAGGGTTAGTGGGAGCTGCTTGTAATTGCAGGTTTCAAAGGGTGTGATTACAATTTGTCTCTATTGTGAAAGCTCAAGTTTGGAAATAATTGCGTTGTTTAACTTCAGCTCTGTTCCTTTTGCGCTGCATTTAAAAACATTCAAGAATATCTTTAGAGCTGCATATTCATCAGTAACTGGCAGAATGACCCCAGTAACATAGGACTAGGACTCCTGAGCTCAGACAATTTTCTCTGAGCCAAATACAACCAAAAACTTTACTGATGGCATTGAAACCTGAAGTATATAGACATCAGACAGCCCATTAACAGCAACACAGGGTGGCTAAGCTAAAGACATAAACAGAATTAACAGCCTCAATGCAGTATCATATCTGCTGAACTGTCCTCTCACATTTGCCTGCTTTTAGGAAGGTGGAGGTTTTAGCTATACCGGTTACTGGTGGTTTCTGCAAGCATTGATTTGTTCTGATGAGTAGAAGAAACTTGCCATGTATCTTTCTGAGACATGCCTGAGATGTTTCCTACAAAGGAAACAAGTAAAACTTCTGAAACCTCATTCTGGCTTAAAAAAATAGACAAATCATTCTTGCTCTAAACCTCAGTTTGCATTCCCTTTCCACTAGGGCAATAAAGTAAACACATAATTTACTGATTAATTTTGCTACTCTGGCTGCTGACTGAATATTCACCTGTGAATTTTGTTTTCTCCCTTCACACAGTCTACTATATTCAACAGAGCAGTTCACTCCAAGTGAGAGTCATTCCTGTTCATAGGCCCAGCAGAAGGCCTGCACAGTACAGTCCATAAATACCCACTATAATTAATTTAACTTAAACCTTCAACTTGCAGTTGCTTGTTGGAAAAATAAAACCAGATAAATCACTGCCCTTTAGTTTTAAAAGTCAGTGCAAACTATTCCGCTCCAGTTGATCCAGTAGCCCAGCATGATATATAGCCAAATTCTGCTCTCCCAGACATTTCATGCAGATTTGTGCTGTGCCCCCACCTACTTCACAGGGTCCTCTAGAAGCCTGGAGTCTGTTTAGGATGTCAGTCTAAGCTACCATTAGAATTTGCAGTTCTGCTAATAGCCTTTACTCCCTCCCTCTGGTTTTCCTCACACACCTGGGAACCCAGCTTTTATTGTTATACACCTACTGCATGCCAGGGTCTCCTGACTTCTCAGTGCTTTGGCCCTTTACCCATCCGGCTGCCTTCAGTTCTATGCAAGAGGTATCGCTTAGGGGCAGGGCAGCCAGGTGCAAACGACTGCAGCCCTAGCAGCTGGCTCACTGGATTCATCTATGCATCCGTTTTCTTTGCTGTTGGGCTTATTCCCATCACCAAGGACTCTTCGGTGCTGAGGCTACAGCACTTGCTTTTGCAAATTTAAATCCCATTCTCCAGCCGAGTGTCCAAGAGCAACAACAGCCAGCAGCATGAAAACTGATTAAGCACCTTCCTGTAGAATGAACTCTGGTTGCATAGTAAAGGTGCAAAATGAGTGTTTAGGACAGAGACTGAATCCCAGCACCAGGCTTCTGCTGCTGACAGGCTTTACAGCAGGTTGACACAAACAGCACACAGGACGCTGAGCTATAACCAGTGCACCGGGCTGTACAGCCAAAGCTCTGCTGCTGGTACCTGGGGCCGCAAGCGGCTTTGCTGTAGTGTTAACTGCTCTGTAGTACAGGGCACCATGCACTTCAAAGAACTCCTGCAAGTATTAATGAAGGCTCACGACACCTCTCGTTTACCTCTGTTTTGCAGATGGGTAGGACAGAATGAGGCCTTGCAGGGACTCCCTTAGGGCTGCACTGAGGCTCTGCAGCATAATCAAGATTACACCACTTGCAGTCATTGTGTCAGTCTGAAACTGTACTGCCCAGCTGGACCAGGGAACAAAACTAAGGAGTCTGTTTTGTCAGCCTTTAGCTTCTCAGGGCTGACTAGACACCCTTGCTGATAATCAAGGGTAATTTTAGCTAGTCAAAGTTGTAATTGATTACTTCTCTCCAGGAGCATTTTGCTTCTCAGGGTTGGAGCACTTAGAAAGATTGTTTCATGCACAGTGTTTGTGTCATTCTCTGAAGCTGAACTGGAAGTATTTTTGGAACTACTTTCCTTCCACTCCTATCACCCATGCCAGGGAATCTTTAATACTTTATCTTTTTTGAGGTCACCATTTTTCTCCCTTCTCTTTTTGTGTTCAGAGGGAAAGCAAATGCTTCTTTAGGATCTGTGCAAAGCAACCATGTGCATTTTCAGCTCCTAGGAATCCCTGATCCCTGAGCTGCCTAATTAAACCTGAACTTGCTCACTCACCCAAGCTCCATGGCTCAGCTACTATCACCCTGCTGTACCACCACCAGCCGGTGTCTGCTGCATTGCAGAGCAGCTAGTAAGAGGTGAAGAGAGGAGGCTTTCTTGTCTTTGATGTTCAAACATCACAGCTGCCACTCTGAGACCATTTAATAATTATCTTCCCTTCTGGTGGATTAGGTCTATCAGGGTGATGCAGTTTCTTTACATCTTTTCCTGCGAATGACCTGATTGCATTTGGGGGAGTATGTCTGGAAGTGGCTCAATTTAAAGCGTAGATGCTGAAGACAACCAGAATTAAGTTGCTAGAGCAGGGAACATACTTCCAACAGAGCGTGTAGCCAGATGCTCATGCTGCAAAGTCATAGGAGTCAGGAGGTCAGGCTACTACGGACTGTAGCTAACCCATTTGTCCTATCTACTCAGTGTCTATCTGCTGTTATTTAACATGTTTTGGTTGTTGCCTCTTCTCTGAGCTGCCACCACTCTGGATGTAATGAAATACCTTTTGAAAAATGAAGTTCTCTCTCTATAAAACTTTAACAAAAGCATATCTAGCCATCAGTCTCCCAGTCTCCCATTCCTCACCACAGGTGGGCATTTAGAAAGCTTCTCCAAGCTGGACAAGCTGAGTTTGTTCAGGAGAGAATACTGTGCTGCCCTTCTCTTTTGCCCCAGAAGCAGTCCTTTAAGATTAAGGAGGAAAAAGAAAATACAGATGTTAATCTGTTTCACATAGTTGCTCTGTAAACTGTTTTACAGAGTTGCCTACAAGAAAAAGAGCTTAAGCCAGAGAAGGTGGTGAGCAGGTAGTGAACATGCACGCGTGCACACACACACACACACACACACACACAGAGTTTTCTTGTCAACATATTGGGATGTTCTGGGAAAATCCCCAACCCTCATTTTGCAGCAACAGAGGTGAGTAATGTGCCTCATGGGCTGGCTGGCAGCACCCAAGGTAATCCCGAAAGGGTCTGGATTGCTGTAGCAGTGCGGGATTAAGTGTAAGTAGCTACCCATTTCAGCCTGGCTCTGCTCTCCAGTTCACAAAGCCACGGTGCTCTGGAGCAATGCCAGCGCCAGCCAGTAGTATAACAAGCATGGAAAGCAACCCTGCTTGTCGTACAGCATCTCATTGCTGGTAACATCTGTCTCAGTCACAAGGAGGAGCACTTGGCTTCACTTTAGCACATGGAGATGCTGCAGAACCCAGGGAAGTACATTAGCCAGTGACTTCCTCTCCAAGGTCTTGTTCTTGGTTTCTTCACTGCTGATAAGAAGCTCATTTCATCAGAGCACTGTGGGCTGGCCAGCTCATGCTCATGAACCTGTACCTGAAATAAATGTTACAGCTCTCTACCTAAGAATAGCCATGCTGCTGTAAGGTATCTTCCAGCATACTCTGGAAGAAGAGTGCAGACAACCTCAGGGAGGCCAGTGAGCCAAAGAGAGCCTGGAAATACATCAAGAGAAACAACCTACAGAAGACATGAATGAAAACAAAGGAGCAAGTGAGGATGGGACATTGGAGCTTGGCCAGCAATGTTGATGGGTAGTTAGATCTACCCAAGAGGGAAACAACCTTTGTCCCTGCCACATATAAATGTTTATTTATTTTCGTTAGTCAAAAGTGGCTTTGTTTTGATTTGATCATAGGATGTTTTTATGGAACAGGCCAAATTTGCAAAAAGAAAAAAGATGGCAATTAAAAATGTTATTTTTCATCTAAATGTTCCACAGGAACTAACATGCATTTAGTGACCACTCCTGACAGTTTGCTGGAACCAGTTCTGCTTGCCCAGAGTTACAGTAATATCTGGACTGAAAGGTGGGGGGCGGGAAGAAGAAACAGACTTTACTTCTTGCCTACACTTTGAATTTTGGCCACGAACATACCTGGTTTACTTATGTGTGTTGTTAAACAGGCAATACCTGCCTTTAATTTATTGGATTTTTCTGTAAGGCCCTCATGAAAGTATTTAGCCACTGAAGAGATAAGAACTGTTTTTTTTTCCACTTTCCTGTCTCCCCCTGCACTGTTCTATCTCTTCCAGTGTGTGTTCCAACAAGGTACTGTTCTGGTTAACTGTAGAAAAGGCCTGTAAACATTATAATACTGTAACTCACGCTCTGTCTGTTTGTTTACATAAAGCTTATAGCAAGGCGATCTTGACATCTAGTTGGGATCTTACATGAGTAAGTAGTAAAAGGAGTTCTCTCTTTTTGCCATCTCTTATTCTTGTCCGTGGTTTGCTACTTTTCTCTTATTCTCAGTTTTTTCTTTTTAAATCAAATATACTTGTTCAAATGGGCTTGTCCAAGCTGAGTTATAAAATCTTCAATTGGCTTTAGGGTTCACGAGTGTTTGTAGGCTATGAGCTGTGCAATATTTTCTGCTCCATTTGCCAAGGGCTGCAAAAACATGGTCCACCCTGTTAGGACTTATCCGTGTAGAGCGATCTCTCAAAATATTAAATTAATCCAATATTTATTTCCATGCCCCTATTGTTCTGCCCTCTTAAACCTTAGATAGCAAGATGGCTAACAAGAAATGAGTACTGTCTGCACTCTATTACAGCTATTTGGAAAAAAGATAGTAATGAAACACTGCAGCCGTATCATAAGCAACAGGGAATTATATCTGAAACATGCAAAGTTGCATTCCAAAGTGAATGGTCTATTGATCCTAAGTTTTTTCAATTCCTTTCAAGAAATCTCGCCTGCTTTCTTCCTGTTATTACAGCTGCACCTTTCAGTTTATTATTACAGATCTTAACCCTTTTATAGGACCCTTTCTACCAACCATTCCAGTCCCTTATATACGAAAGGAGTCACTTCCTGTATGTGACTGCCTTGAAGCAAACGCCGGGAGATCCCTTCAAACCATCTGCAGTCGTCTTTGTGATGCCAGAAGTACACAGTCCTGCTCCAGTGCCAGGAACGTTTATGGCTAACAATGCTGAACGTTTCCAGTGCTGCATCTCACCATTACATTGTGAGGTCTGCTCAGTGGCTTTGGAGGACTCAGGCTGAGATCCTTGCGGGGGGCTGGGTTTTTCCCCTTTTTTCTATTCTTCACCCACTGCACAGCTATATGCCCGCCAGTGGCAGGTTCAATAGACACAAAGAATGAAAGAGCGATTTAAAACTTCCTCTGCTAAAGGCAAAACCTGCCATCCCAGGAGGTTCACCAGGTAGGTGTCATGGTCTATGTGCCTAGGAGAAACGTGCACTGGTTTCACCTACATTCCTCTTATCCAGGGGTCAAGTAGAGCATTTTAATCTCTAGGACTGGTTGATCCATCACAAAACTCCCTGAAAATATGCTAATGAGAGAAAACCCAAGGAGCGAGTAAACAGCAGAATAGCATTGCGGCAGGTGCAAAGCCAGTAACTGCCTTTTGACATACTAATCAAATTATGAGGCATGAGTTGCTGTTTGAACTAAGCAAAACAAATACTCTTAACCCAGAAACACTTAGGGGAAAAAATGCCAAGAGACTCATAAAACCATCACTACAGTATTTGCATTGATAATTTTAACTGGCACTTTACAGTGTGGCATTTCATTCATGTGCTCAAGGCAAAAAATCTATCCCCAAGTCAAAAAACATTAAAGTAAAAAATGGATTTCAATAAAACAGGATATAAAACCAAGAAATAACTGTAAATGGAATTGAAAGCAAACTGCATAAAGCTCCAGAGTGAGCCTTTCCTTTCCATTCCAGAAACTTTACCTCTTGCAGCTGCAATGTGATCAGTATTCATACCTACTTTCCTAAGAATTTATTGCTTATGGTAATATTCAGTGGTCCTTCAATCACAGGCATTTGCCTGTTCATTTCCATACCTCCTAAAAATTAACCAAGAACAGGTATTAAGCCTTCCTCTTCTCACCATCTGATCTACCAATGCTGGGACGAACAGAACGACAATTCCTACGTTGCATAAGTGATGAAATGTGGGAAGTGGTTTCACAGGAGCAGAACAGGTAAGGGAGAAAAAAAACCCTCACTGAAGACAGAAAATGTGAAATGATTTGCATTCCAGTAATGAGTTTTCTCCCCACAGACACAAATGTTGGAGTTCACATGGCTGTAAAAAAACTACTACCATGTAAAAACTGGCTCTGCTATGAAAAATGTGAAGTGACTTTTCAATGCGAATTCATAGTATTGCCAAGGGGAAAGTGCTCTCTTTCAGAGCATTGAAAAAGGCAAAAAGAAAATGGTAATTTTCACCCAGAATCAAATCAACAAACAATAAAAAATGTTTTCACATGTGAATCTTGCAGAGCTAGCAGACTTGGATAGTTTCATGCACTGTACATCAGTGCTAACAATGCCACTGCTCCAGACTTCATAAGCCAAGGGGCACAGGGACTGAGCTTCGGCAGGATAAGATTCCCCCGTTTTCAGTCAGTGGCACAGAAAACTACTTTTCCGTCCTTCAGAACAAAGCAATTACCGGAGTGGGACAGACAAGAATACCATCTAGTTCAAGAGTCCATCTCCAGCAGTAGCAGCCAGGACCAGCTGCTTTAGAGGAAGGTGCCTAACAATTTGCAAAAGGCAATTGTGGACTGTTTTCCAGAGACAAACATTTCCTCTCTGGAGCTAGTGCCAAACATGACACAGGTGTGAACACACAGGGCTGCAAATTTTTCTAAACTAAGTGATCCAGCTTTGCTACCCCTTCCTGGCCTCTTTAAGCTATAAACAGATTAGGTCTTGGACTTACCATCCAAATGAAAATCAATCTAGCATAGAGAAATCTGCAGCTGGTGCAAGGTCATTGAATTTAGCTGCTTCCTGAGCTTTCACATCCCTGACTCTGCGTAGTCCAAGGTTTCTCCACCACCCTGACTCTTCTCTGGGACAGCGGGGTGCCTTGCAGCTGAGTATCGCCCAAAGCTGCTCCTAATTGTCTCTCATGGGAGATGAGGAGATGGGGAGAAAGGACAGGGAGTGTTGCTAGCTCCCTCTTCACTGCACTGCTACTCCAATGAGGAGTGTGTTCTCTTAGATGTGGGTAATTGTACCAGTCTACACAGAGCCCAGGTGCTAGCAAAGTGCCTGCTGAAGGGAGGCTCTCTTAGGAGGTGATTCCCAGCTGTTCGCTTAAGCTCAATAATCCAGCCTCTTCCGTGGCTAGTTCCCTCCGCACTGCAATTTCGCTCTTGCCATTGAAAGAGACTTCCCCAATGCCTGTTACATCAATGGCTGAATAGTTCCCTTAATTTCTACATTTGAATATAAACTATTTCCAAATAAAGATGGCGCATAAGAAGCCTTAATATGAATGATTGCTTAGCTGGAAAGGGAGGTGTGAGTGTAATGGCAGTGGAGGAGAGAGAGCAGTAAATGGGCATCTCGCACAGGGAGAAAACAGCTCTGATTTCTATTATCTCAGTAATAAATGGCTGTTTGACATTCCTCAGTGTTACTATATATGGTTTGATATTACAATACACGCTGTATAACTCAGTTACTCAATGCGAGAGGCCGTGGCATCCTTCCAAAATCTGATATATCTGAAAGAGTAATTTCTGCAAGGAACTCATCTCTGTCACTGTCATGGATTTGCTGAAGAAACTGATTTGCAACCAGTTATCTAGGGTTTTTTTTAAAAGAGTACACATTTAATATTTTATCACTTTACGTGGATCAAATAGAATGCTAAGTATAAAGTTACTGCTATTGTAAGCCTGAGAAATGAGCAGAATTTACTGGAAGAATATATTAGATCCTGAATTAAAAGAAGTGGATGCTTTGCTGGGAAAGAATTGCTTTTCAAGTTGACTCTCTTTTACTTTCTTTCTTTTCCGTCTAAGGGTGTACTAAACACCAGAAATGAGAGGCAAGATTGAAACGCACTCTATTAGCAGATGCATGGGAGATCATGTGTTTCGTGGTAAAATACTGTGCCTTGCACTGGATATGACATTTAAAAGCAATAGAAGACCCTGTGCAAAAGAAAGGTGATGCATAAGGGATGGAAATCTGTAATTAGTAAATGTGAGGGGTTTTATAAACAATCTGTTGCAATCTTCAGTGTTTGGTTCCAGGAGTGACACTGTAGGGATACTCCCTTTGGACTGATGCCAAGCCACATCCCCACTCTGTTGTTTTCCTCATCTTTCCTGCAGATAAACACTCGGTGACCTCATCCAGGTCACTGATTAAAATGTGGAACGACATGGGCCCTGATATGGATTCCTGGACATTGGTCATTGATCGTTACCCTTTAAGCCTGGGGGGCCAGACCACTTTTGACCCACCTAATAGCCTAATAGGTCCATCCTCAGCTTCTAAATACAAATGCTGCAGGAACTGCGTAAAAAGCCTTACTAAATTGCATCTTCCTCTCTTCCTTTAGCCTTATTGTCATATTGGCCTCTTTTCTCAGCGCCCTTGGAGTCTACCCCCCAGCCCCATGAATTTGAATACATCCAGTTTCTCTAAATAGTTCCTAGCGTACTCCTCCACATTAGAGGAGATAAACTCAGTCTTGGTGTTTCCTCCCCAGCTAGCATGACTTATGGGCACAGGCAGCAGAGTCCCTGGTCTGATGGTGCTTGAGCCAACATTTGAGCTGGACAGAGGACTTCAGGTTCAGGTCACAAAGCCATTCCAGACATGCTTCATAGAGAAATGGTCTTCGTCCTGTCTTCCCCATGACATTCTATATTTAACTTCCCAAGGCTCATTAACCACAAGCCTGTACCTTGTTACCACATTAGTTCAGTAGAGTTATTTTTCAGCTGCAGTTATGCTTCAATTTGGAGTATTAATTTCCTTTAACGCTTACCCTATTAATCACTTTAACAATCAAATTAAGACAATTATTTTAATGAGTTAATGGATTATACAGAGCAGACGGTACACATTTATAACCACTTATGCCAGAGCACTTTTATAAAAGTCAGCCTCGTCAATAATATATTAGCCCATAAATGTACTCCTATAGAGTCAGGGGAAGGGATGGGAAAGTGATCTGTTTGACTGATTTAAATATGTCTGCCTCATCTCTGTGGGAGCTCTTATGTGTTCTGGACTTGTTAAAATCAAGTGCCAGCCATTGAAAGGAAAAGCTGTTATTTTTTTCTGGGATATTAGTACTAGATGGCAGGGTATTCTCTTTTAGATTGCCTCTGACATAGCTGCTCTGGATATGTCATCAAAATGAAGGTTTTTAACCACATTTTTCACATATTTTCTTAAGTGGATGCTGCATTACAAAATTCCACCGTCTCTCCCTTGGTTCACAGCTCTCTACTCCTCATGTGGAAATTTTGGCCTGAGGAAGTGGGGAGTTATTCAAGTATTGAGTCCTGACACCTTTCATATTTCTCTGATTAAAAGCACGATTACTTGTGGGATTCCACCCTGCCAGGACAGTTTAGATTGACTTTTACAAGAGATGGAAAGACAGCAGGGTTAAGAATAGAGGGGCCAAACCCAGCCTGTGCAAGAATATAGGGACATGCTTTCATCCCACAAGTCAAGGCGGGTTTGTATAGGCTAAGTTTTTGTCATTGATGCTCTTAAGGATTGAAGAGCTTTAGGCAAAAATGTTCTTGCCATGATCAATAGAAGCCATACCTTTTAAAGGCTTTGGTAGCAGTTGAGCATCTGAGAGTGAAAAGAACAGGGGAAAACCAGCCACTTTGAGGCACTCTAGTTCCCTGCCTCTCTCAAGCAGAAATTAATAATGACCTTTCTCATCTTACTGTTCCCAAAGCTGGGACCGAGTGCAAAACACCAGCATCTACCATGGGAACTGAATCATAATGAGGGAACTCAAACTGAAGCACTCGACTTCCTTTGGATCAATTCCTGGGCACAAGCCTTCTACCCGCAAACATC
This sequence comes from Scopus umbretta, assembly GCA_013400535.1. NCBI lineage: Eukaryota > Metazoa > Chordata > Aves > Pelecaniformes > Scopidae > Scopus > Scopus umbretta. The sequence continues at coordinate 46,499 of VZTL01006728.1, read as the reverse complement.
AGGTGCCTGATTAGTGGAAAACATGCTTTTCTGTGTTGTGCACATTCGCACAGGGAGCCCTACACCACCTAAGAAAATGGTGCCCTCATCAGAAAAAGTCCTCATCAGCCCTCATCTGGTTGAACTAGGAAAGCACTTGCATCAGGATTTCCAGACGCATGACACTCAAGATAGAAAGCAACTGTTTAAAATGTCTTTCTAACGGCAGAGATATATCAACAAGGCTTTGCTTTCTGCAGCTGAATCCTATGATTGATCATACAATTTCATTGCACAGAAATCCATCTGTATTCCCGAAGCAGTTTCTGCTAAGATAATACTTCAGTTATGTGGCCATCTATACCAATAAACCCTGGAGCTTACAGATCTATTGGAATCTTTACAAGGGATATACCACAATGCTGTTGAGATAAATGACATCTTTCCAGTTTAAAGCATCGATTTCCAGAATCAAGGTATGTGCTTGTGGGTGTGATAGGAATATACATCAGAAAGACTAAATCAAAATGACCAAGATGAGTTGGGAGGAGCCAAAATACATGTTATTGTGACCATAGTTAGAGAGACTGGGTTTTTAATGATCCTTGTATGTAGGGCACACATACAAAAGATTGACTTGATTGTCCTTCAGAGAGGAATAGTAGGTAATAGGAAACTGCCTGATTATGCATGCTTGGTGTGTAAGGACCCTGTGATTCATCCCTAGCTGATGGCTGCCAGCCCGAGAAACATTAAAGAAATGTTTAGAAGACCCTGAGCTAAGGAAGAGACTTTGGCTATGTCTGCATTAGCAAATAGTGCAGCCCAATAGCAGAGGATCGATAGCGTGAAACAGCGCGTGGTGAGGACCCAATATCCATATTACAAGCTTTGATGGCTTGTCTGCAGGCCAGCTCTGGTATGGCCACATTAACTGAATGCCCAGTAGATGCTGCCATGTGGAGTCCGGCGACACTGCCACACGTCATGGGAATCCCCAGAGCACGTTTTCCTGTTCAGTTTCTTCTGAAAGGAGTCCAGGTTGCATGCTCTGTGACAATGAGGATATGTGCTTCAGAAGTGTACTGCTGATCTAAACTAAGATGCTAGCTGAAATACACCTTCCGTTTGAGAGAAGGAGAAAGAGAACTAAGTACTCACCCTTTCATGAAGTGCCAAGGATTTTAAAGGTAGTGGCTTTGCAAGACAAGCTCTAATCCTGTATTACTTCTGCTTGATGAGTGGAATCTGAACAGCAGACCCCCCCACACCTGAGTAAAACATTTAGCAAGGAACGGATGTCCATTGTCTTCTTTAGACACAATGGTGGAATCACCAAAGATTCATTCCCTTAAAATATTTTTATATCCTTGGTGAAAGGTACATTAGAAATACATAATTTAAACCCATAACCCCTTAATCTACACGCAAAAGCAAACTTGCAAATGTGAAGTACTTATTTGCCAACAATACATCTTTCCTATTAACATCAGCAAGAGTAAGTGATGTTCCTCTCTTTCTGGTTTGCTGGGCAGTTAGGGAGTTAATGGGTTGAGGCAAGCAAATAGTCAGTCAATGAATCTTTTTAAAAAAAAAAAAAGAAAAAGGCAGTATTGGTCTCGTGACATTTACTGCTCCTCCAGCACATCCGAGATAATGCAGTGATTACTCCCACGAGCTGGCCAAGAAGCCATCTCCAAAACCAAGAAGGGAAGGCACTGCTGCTACATTTCTGAAAAGTGGAATCAATTTCTAGCCTCTGCATGGCCTTGTGTTAATTTGCCCACTTTTCACTTCCCTCCCTGTGGGAAGTGACAATGTGTCTGCTGTGGGCCATAAGGACTACCTCTGCCTGTGCCGCCTGGCTGCTAATGGCACCGCGATCTGCCTGTGGACATCTATGTCACAGGTGCACTCTGGATGCTGTGAGCAGCCTGGCCCTTCGCCTTGCTTTTGGACAGGACAGATCAGAGGTGTGCCTTCCTAGACAGGACTTGGATCCTTTAGAGTTTTATTAGCGTTCATTTTAAATTAATACTGCGGAGATGTTGTGTCGTAGATTTTAGGTGTCAGTTTATGAGTACAGAAGTTCTATGCCTTTAAGGTAGTTCATTAAATATCATACTCCAAGACAATGGTCCTTTTCAGATCGAGGACGGGGAAGTACATCTTTCAAAGCTACTATATTCAACATATAATTCAAGTTCTAATTTAAAACCATAATATGATTATATTCAGATACATTTTATTTTCTGCTTTGGTCTTTCACACCTATTACTGTTTCAAATCCCAGTTACTTTAGAGTAACTTTTTAATAGCAAAATCAATTTTCTCTGAGCAAAATTTCATTATCACAGAATTCTCATTAAAAAGGTGTCTGATATAAGAAACAGAGGATGGGCATGAGTAAAGTGCAAATCCTTACTGTAGTTTTCTTCCAGATTGGTTTGCACTCTGAAGAGGTAGCCAGTACTTGTACTGATAAAATAAACAGTGACCAGCACCTGATAGAAAATTTTGGGCATCTAATTTATAGGTTCTTCCTTCATGTCATATACTTTCCTATCACAGGAACAGAGAACAAGAAAGGGGCCTTTTATTCCATTAAGTCCAGTCCTCTGCTAAATCTAAACATCATTTTTCTCAAATGGAAAGCCAGGCAATTCCCACAGAGTCTTCCACCTGACAATTTTGATGTTAACATTGTACTTGCGCGTGTTCTGGGTGCATGGGTACTACTTAGGTGAACCTCCTTGCCCCTCCCAGCTGTAGATATCAATAGCACTTTCATCCTAGATGGAAGTTCTGTGGCAACCAGGAGTAAAGACACCTGACCAGTCCCACACTAGCAGCATCGTTAAAAAAAATAAGAAAACAAATCCTAGAAGTTCTCAAAAGGAGGAACATTAATCCAGTAAATAGAACAGTGTGCAAGATTGAGGACGTGATTATATTTTAAAACGGAGACTCAAAGTCTATGGTTACAAACCATACGTCTATTACTATCTGCAGATCTAAAAGAACAATCCATAGGTGTTTATTCTGCAATGCTACGCACAGAAATGTATTTTTAAAATTTGATGAAATGAAGATCTTGGGGCACATATATTTGACTTCTAAATTGGGTAACATGTCACTTTGACATGGGGCCGTTGTGAGTGTAATTCACTGTAGACATTCATTCTGTGGTGGCGGCCATGTCAGCATTAAAGATTTGGGCACAGAACCAAATTAAAATGAGGTGGGCAAAGCTGTGCTCTAAGAATGCAGAAATGCTATTAGAAAGCTAAGTGCATTAAATGCTGCGCTTTTCACTTTCTATCACAAATGCTTCCTTATTTCCTACCATGCACATCTGCTCAAAGACACTATTTCCATGATTTATATATGTTTGATTTTTATTGACACTTGCGTAGAACTCCTTGCTGAAATAAAGAAGATAATAAAAAATTATTGCCACGTTTATCACAGGTGTAAGTATAAAACCTCAGTCATGACTTATTTCTTGCTACCCAAAAAAGTCAAGCTGATGCTTTCACATTCTTGGAGCTTATTTGCATGGCGTTTGAAGTTCCCTATCAATATGGTTTTCTTCAATTCTCTCTAGGGCCAAGATGAGGTCAAAATAATTCCTCCTGCCTTTTAATCTCAGCATTGGCTTGCTGGAGTGAAGCAGACAAAGGCAAATGTTATGGTCTCATGATTTTAATTTGCTTAAAAGACAATCTTCAGCATGTCTTCCAGACTACCACAAATTCTTATTACTAAAATGTTAGTGCAGTAATGCAATGAAAGTGATCTGAATTTGAGGACTCGGTGTAGCATCTGTGGACCACAGCTCAGGAAACATTCAGCTAGACAGTCAAGACACAAGGTTATACTGGGATCAGCACCCTTGATTTGGCTCCCTGCTAAATTATGCCTCTAAGAACAGCAATGATATTTCTTCACAAATGGCCCACAATCATGTACCATTCCTGTCCTAAAAAGAACAATGTCCACAGTCAACACAGCAATTCTGCACACCATGGAAACAGTGAAAAGCAGAAATACACCTCAGGAGAGAAAGGATGTTTTGGTGGATTACACTCTAGCTTACGAGCCAGGGGAAGAAATGGGTTGGAGACCTTGCTCTTCAGGTCAACTTGAAGGAGGTTGAGCGAGTGAGGACTCAAGATGGTGAAGCTCTAGGACAATAATGGGGCTGTGCTACAAACATGAACTGTTTTCAATTTATGTTACGGACAGTTAAAGTTGACTTGAGGTAGGTGGCAACAAATGAAAGGACAATATATGTAAAATCAAAAACAGTATCCAGAGTATGAAACTGCTGTCAAAGAGCAGGAGCAGACCACAGAGAAAGGAAAATGCTGGTCCCAAGGATAACCTAGATGACCACTTTCCAAGGAAGCAAAGTCCCTCACACAACATTTGAAATAAGCTGTATTTCCTTGTCAGTGAAATTCATTCATGAAGAGTCCTGTTCTTCAGAAATCCTCACCATCAGAAATCCTCAAATATAAGCCATCTTACTGAAATAAATTATTAGCAAACTCTTTCTTGCTCCCCCACTACAAGCACTCTATTAAGCAACTGAAATAGAGGCCTTCAGGCTCTCTCCCTTTTTATTCTTCCTTGTGATTAACTGCATAGTAAAAAAAGATATTAAGTAGGTATACATTTTATATAGGCCCATCTAAATGGAAAACCATTACAACTACAACAATAAACAAGGGCGATATTTTTGTGGAGTGTATAAATGTAGCATGCATATGCACTGTGACTATTCCAACTCCACTGTTTCCTCCCAAGCCAACAATCTGCCAGGAGAACTGGACACCCCCAGCTCCCAGCTTGTATGCGTATACTAATGCTGGCAGCTCCCTACGCAGGACTCATTCCCTCTTGCTTTCCATTTGCAGCCTTCAGCATTCTCAGGGATCAAAATTAAAAGCAGCACTATAAACAATGCTTCAGCCAGGGAATTTTGTTCCTAGATCTTGCTGCAAAACAGGGATGTTTTTTGTTACTGGTATAATTTCTGCTCCTATGATCTGGTTCGGTTTTTCTAGAATTGAGGACAATTCAGCAAACTGAACAACATTAGTAAGGCTTAATACTCTTACAATTCTGGCAGCCCAGAGGGGTACTTAAAAAAAAATGATAAATGTAGGTACAGAGGACTCCATGTGTCTGAAGTCCAAAGGTTAAAGCAGGCATCTGTCACAATGTGTCTGCCAGCAAACACATGTTTGCATTAAAAAAAAAAAAAAAATCACCAATAGCATCCTGGAGCCATGTATGTATAAGGGCATATCACAGTTCATGTCATCTTATTCACACAAGAACTCTGTCCTGCCCAGTATCGGAGGACCCTTAATACGATCGAATGGACTCTGTTCACAAGGGTTACGTTTACCATGGCCAGTATCATGGCAATTCACTGAGTTTTTTGCTTTTTCCATAAAATATTTATTGCATAAAACTATTAATAAATCCTTATCAGATTCCAAGTAGGTAAGACTGAATCCTTTGCAAATGCAGACCTCATAGCCATTTTACAGTAACTGTAAATCCAGTAACAAATTTTGGAGGGAGAAGTCACTGACCTTTAGAATAAAACCCAACACGTCTACATCTCTTGAATTGTATTCCGAGGCTGTCTGCAGCAGGTGGCCTAAGGCTACTGTCTAAGAGCTGCTGAGCATGGAATATTTTGCTTGCAAGCCCACTTATATCAGTACTCCTGGTTGTATCTCACAGTCAAGGCAACAAAGCTACTCCAGCCAGTACATTAAAAGCTGGATTCTTTCTCTCATCTCTTATCACTAAAGCTTGTCTTTTCTTTTATGCTGTTGAAACTACAAATCAAATACTGAAATAATGCCTCTGCCTATATAATGGCTTATGGAAAGTTAGTAAATTGGAAAAGTTTTATTGGGCTGATGAGCAACATGCATCTGTCCCTACTGTATAGAAAGCTTAGCATGCCGGAAACAGTACTGGAAATAAGGACACATTTATCCAGAAGTTCTCCTTCAAAATAGAAGCAACTTTTCCTATTATTCCTGTTGATATTATAGTCTGCATGCATGCTGCTGACCCATGCTAACCATTTCATAAGAATAAACTTGTGGTCTGAAAATATGCCAAGTCACATTCTCATTCTGCCTCAGAGTAGACCTTGGCTGTTGTGCTTGGAGGCACATGTATAGATCACTCATTGTAATTTCATTAAGGCTGCAGAATCTTGTTATCAATTCCTCATTTAGTGCAATTTAAAGAAAAGCATCAGTTAGGCTAAAATCAAGAGAAGAACTTTTTTCTCTGTTCTTTTTATTGGTAACTTTCCAATTAGAATTCATAGTTCAACTCAAGCTGTTTGACTGAGTGCTTGTTCATCTGTAACAGATCAGTCTGTTGATGAGCATATCCCCACTGGGAAAAGAACTTCCCAGAAAGGCACTGCTGGAGACATTCATAGAAATGACTCAAAAAGGTCATTTTGGCTAAATACCACCTCATATACTAAAACCTTAGTCATCCCACACTACTCCTATATATGGTCTTAGGGACCGAGCCTCCATGAAGTGAGGAGGTATCCTTCCCATTCTTTTATGGGCTCAGCCTGAGACTCTTTATACAGAGTTTAGTAGCTAATAGCTTTGCAGGGAATGTTATGATAGTTCAGATCCTCTTGGAAAGGGCCCACCTGTGAATAGAGGCAAAGGTTAATTTTATACTTGAGGTGTAGGTTAGAGGAAAAGAAGGAAAAAACAAACACCAGAAGTTAGGCTTATTAACATTCTCACCTCTTACAGCATTTACAGGAGATAGTCTACAGTCTGCTAAGACAAATTTTTTTGGTCTGAAGAGTAAAGCATAGCTTTGCTTTAGTGTGCTACTGTTGCTAGCTCCTGATATTTCTTATGTGGCTCACAGGAAACTCAGCTTGTCTTCATATACCTCCTGCAGTCCGCAGATTATTTGTCCTACTGATTTGACCTAGGCTGAAGCTCGGGCACATAAAAATTATATTTCTCCCAAGGCTAGAATCAAAAATGGTTTTGGAACATAGGAGCCCATGGATCTGAGGCAGGTAGTTTTCTCTTATGAAAAGACAGAGCACTTGAAACTCCATTATCATCACTTGAAGGACTGTGGATGGTTTCTATGTTTAGCAACAGAGGAAATGAGGCATCTAGCTGTGGATTAAGTCTAGAAAACTGTGGCTTGCAGCCAGCAGCATAGGGAGCCAAGGAGTACAGTTGAAAAAGAGCCTTGGCTAGAAGCCAGAAGAATTGGCTTAGATCCCCCAGATAAGGCATTTCTTTCACTCTTCCTGGACAACTTCTAGATTTAGAGGCTAACGGTGACTCCAATTCCTCTGTTCCATGTTACACATTCATGTCACATTTTTTATTTTTGTCCTTTTATTTTTTCCAACTGTATTGATTCTTCTCTGTGAGGAAGGGAGTGCTGAGTTCAGTGGTGGGTTGTTCAGCTGAGTGTTTCCAGAGAGGAGCCAGCGTCTTGGAAATCTGAAGGAAGGAAAGTGCTCATAAATTCAGGGTGCAGTGACACTTGATATTGCACGTACATACATATGCATGTACCATGTTTTTGCCTTTGTTCTCTGCAACTGTTAAACGGTGAGCTAAGTCAAGCAGAGAGAAATAATAGGAACTGTGAGCTTTGGGCATGGTTCCCCTGATTTTACTGCTCTGAGCTTAAATCCACAACGCATTTATTGCAGGCACACAAATACCTTTAAGTACCTGCACCCTGAGCCTCCAGGATGAGTTTACCATCATCGTGCAGCTCCTGCAGGTTTTCTTGAGGACTGGAAGCTAAAAATAGTGTCCAGTGTGAATATGCTCCCTAAACCTTACATGAGTCTCAGACAGGATGCAAGAAGCAGGACCACTAGCATCACTCCTGATACGCTGCGTATCTTTGCAGTAGCTAGGATATAGTCAAGGCCTCAAGCTGATTCTCCATGCCCAGTCTTTCTGCAATTGCTGTGTTGCATAACTCCAACATTTTCATAGCCTTATACTCACTCAGCCCTGATGTCAGGTTTACAAGCCAGAGAATCTGGTGTTAGGTGCTAGTTAGAGAGCACTGGACATCCTGCATACTCCTAGACAGCTAAGTTATTTTGACCAAGGAGCTTCTTTTTCTTCTCCATGACTGTATTTGCTCATCTGTAAGATGCAAACATCATTAATGCATTTTGCAAAGCACCTAAGATGTCCTGGTGAAACATGCTCTAATAGAGCCAGGTATTAATGCAGAACTGAAATAAAACTACCAGCTCATTCTTGCATTAGGAGTCACTTGTTAGGTTTTGGCTGTGAATCCTCCTTTTCAGATAACTTAGATTTCATCTATTTGTAGCAAAGTTACTGAAGAGCTACTCCAGAAAAACACAGTCTGACTAAGCAAATGTTCTCCCTAGTGTGATGGCAGCATCCACAACAAATTTGG
>VZTL01006728.1:10188-32992 GCA_013400535.1 Scopus umbretta | reverse complement strand
AAAAAGTAAAAAGTCTTCCTGTTCCAGGGCTGAGTATCAGATAGCCTGTCCTGGGTGGGCTTCTACCCCACCCTTTGTGCCAGCAGCCAGTTTTCCCTGGGCTGTCACTTTGCTCTCAAGTTGTGCCAGGGGAAGTTTAGATTGGATATTAGGAAAGATTTCTTCACTGAAAGGGTCATCAAGCATTGATTTAAAAGCAAAACAAAACCCTCAAAAAATCCCCACAAAACGTGTCTAACTCTCGTTAGTACTAAAAGCTGTATGTAAAGCAATGTTTCTTTTAAACTCTTCTGAGAAAAGTCTAGCAACCTTTCAATTTCCAAGTGTCTCCATCACAAATATAGTGTGGCAGGCAGAAAGCACTAAGGATACCTTTTCCTCTCTTTACAAAAGGGAGGTACAGAAAGTCCGTTAGTGACACCAGCAGGAATTGAGGACTGTCACCTCACTTAGCTTATTAACTCCTTTTTTTGGGATGTCCTTGGAGTCTTCACTATGACCAAGGGTACCCTTCTGGAAACTGTGGCTAATCGTTCCACTTCCAAACAGTTTTGTTATGAGGTTTAATCAGCCCATCAGAACACTTCTTTCCCAAGTTTGTTCCATTAAACCCCTCATCTTTAACTATTTTAGGGGCTTATTTCATTTTCATTTAATATGATGGAAATTAAGCAGGGTTGGATAGAAATCTAGTCTTGTATCCTGTGAATAACCCACAGCTGAGGCAGAGATAGGAGCTTGGAAACTCCAGGAATTCAAGGCCAAAATAACAATGCCTGTTTACTTAAAAAACCCCAACTAACCAACAACAAAGAAACCCCAAAGCCCTCAAACACCCCCACCACCTCCCCCAAAAAAACTAAATCGGAATGTCCCATTAACTTTTGCAAGTGAAAAGCTCCAGTTCAGCTGGGAACTCCCCAAATAGTAAGTTTTCATTTCCAGATGGAATGAGTATTATTTTAACATTTCAGAGTTGCCATGAAAAGGGGAATTCTGGCTTCCATTCACCTGTACTCATGTGTCTCAACAACTTCATGGCTGTTGCATCAAAGGGGCTATAAAAGTGTAAATCTTGACTGCGTATTTTTAATCCACATGTTGAATACTAATGTCACACCAAATAAAGTGTTCAGTTAAACTCCGACTGGATTAACACCACAAAGGTAGCATGCACTTGTGCATATTTATATTTGCTGCAAGGCAAACAAGTACAGACATTAAGGGAAAGTCCAGGATGTTCAGGTTTTTCATCTGTCTCTAAGCACCAGGTAAACCATGTTCACAAAAAGATAAGGATCAACGGAAAAGGTAAGGTGGGCCATCCGCAGCCGTTCTAGGCTTAGGTTGCCATAGTGACTTGAACCCAAAGCTCCTGGATGTATTTGATTTCTATTATGAAGACTCTGAGTAGAACAGAACAACTATGATTGATTGATTTATGGCCTCTAGAATAGCAGAACTTCTCAAAGCTATACTGCCTTTATAGACAGAGCAATCGTGGGTGCCCCCATTTTTCTTCCCCCTCTCCTATGTGTTTCAATCTCCTTTTTTCTTAGTTTGAACCAGTCTCTGGTCCACCAGCAGGCAATTATTATTGTTATTCCTATGATGTGCAAACTAACATCACGACTGGCTAGCACAGAATGCCCCAGCAGCAGGACGTATCAGGTGTATTTGCAGGGAGTCCACAGAGGAAAGGAGGTGACGTGTCTGATAACCTACCAAGTACCCAAGAAAACCCAGCACCCAGGGGTGGGTAAGATGTAAGGGAGAAACCTACACCACAGATAAGAGGAAAACAGGGAGAGATAGGGAAGAAACTTGGAGAAGAAGCGGAAGCATCTTAAACTGTTATGCAATTCCTGCAACAGCTGCAGGATGAATAGACAATCTCCTGCCAAGGAGACTTGTAACTACCAGGAATGTGCATAATGGCTAACATGGCCTGGGCTGCTACACATGCTCTGCTGGCTACACTCTCTTTGCTCGGATGCTTTTCCCACACTGTCTGGTGTTGCCCAGGGCTGTCGGCTTGAGCTGTACAGATGTTTCCAAGCAGCCAGGTCTGCATAACACTGCGCAGCCCCTTACAGAGATACCACCATAGGTCCTGGCAGCAGTGCAGTTCCGTTAGTGCTGCTTCTCTCTGGAGTTAATTAGGGTAAGTGCTAGAACAGGTCACGGTTCAGAGCTAGCTCCCTTACAGGCAGCTTACTCATCTCTGTACTGCTCTGACTGCGCAGGGTAGTGACAGCTAACGCACAAAGGAAAAATGGCAAGTTGCACGTGTTCCAGCTCGCTTCTGGCTTCAGAAAGGCTTGCAATTCCAATGCAACTCCTATACCAGCCATCCAGAGGCGATCTTCATCTTCCCTGATATGAAGATATATCTTCTTTGGTTCTGCCGCCTTTTTGTGCTGTAGGAGGAATTGGAAAAGACATGTACACTGGTCCTGCAGACTGTGAAAGGTTTATCATCTCTGCACAGACAGCTTTGGAGAAGCCCGAGTTGTACAGCCTGCAGTGGGCTGAAGCAATCTCTGAAGTGGACAAGAAGATCGTCTGCTGCATTCAGCCACCTCTGCACCACTGTTGTTCGTCTGAACTCATCAACACAACTGAACCAATGTGGGACCCCCAGGAAATCTCCCACACTGGTTTCCATCTCAACCAGCATGGCTTTTCACTGCCAATTAAATTTCTTAATCAATAACTATAATCTATATGCAACCCAGTTGTATTCAGCTATCAGAACTAGTAGACTTCTGTACCGGCTCTAGCATCTTCATCCCAGCGGGACATCTTGTCTTGTCACTTGGCAGCACTTTCATCTCCTCTGCAGATAACTAGCATGTTGGTTTGTTTAGGAGGGAAACGGCTTTTGCACTGATGAGAGGGTGCAAAGAAGATGGAGCCAGACTCTTCTCAGTGACAGGACAAGAGAAAATGGATAAAAATTGAAACACAGGAAATTCTGACTGAGCAGTTAAACAAACAAACAAAAAAAACCCCACCCAACCAACCAAAAACCCCGTTTTTTTTTACTGTGAGGGTGGTTGATCACCCAGAGAGGTTGTGGAGCTCCATCTTTAGAGGTATTAAAAACCTGGCTGGACACAGCTCTGGGCAACCTGCTCTAGCTGCCCCTGCCTGAGCAGGGTTTGGACTAGATAATCTCCAGAGGCCCCTGCCAACCTCAACCATTCTGTGATTCTGTGCCAATGTAAGCCCTTTTTTTTCCAGAGGGAAGAAATGCAGAGGGTGGATATTCACCAGGCACAAATTGCTGACCTCGGTGGAATGGTGGTGCTTCTCACTAGTTGGCAAGCTGAGCAGAACCACAAAGGCAGGAATGTGAGTCTATTCAGTTGCAGAAAAAAAATGTAAAAATGTGCACAGTGCTGCAAAGCAATAAAAAATATTTATATTGCCTTTTGAAATCTCTTTGTTCTTCTCTGTATTATGCAGTATAACAAAGCAAACTTAGGATATAATATCTTTATTGTATGTTAGGCTGTCAAAGAACAACAGGACTATTATGGGTCATGAAACCCAGGATGTTTAGTGAATTTATAGTTTAGTATTTTAAAGAATGAAATCACCAGCCTCCTGTCACTGTAATTCTGCTGAAGGCCTGAGTTTTATCTGCCACAAAGAGGCTTCCTAGTGATTCCAGCCCAGGAAGCCGGAAGTTATTCCCCTTGTTCATCCCAATGCTTGAATCCCACCCTGCCCTCATCTTTCAGGAAGACATGGACAGCCTCTGGTGAGCCAACTGATCTGCAAGAAAAATCTTTATTTTGATTATAAGAATAAATTCTCAAGAACCATTGAATGACAACTTTTTTTTTTTTATAGTGGTCCTTCAATATGGAAGCTGGTTATTCAGGATGAAACCACAGAAGAATGTGTTTAAACATGAACATATTTCCTAGCTCTTCCAACCTTCACTCCCTATGGACAAGAGGAGAGAGTTTTCTTTTCTGAAGCACTGTTACATTTGAGTGACAGGGGCTCATTATCGGAGCCTTGCTGTTGGGCCCACAGTTTCTTTGGTATTTACATTCAAGGAGGAGATAAGGCTCCTGCCCTTACCGGAGAGCTCACGTCTATCCTTAGGAATCAACTGCCTATTACAAAATGTTTTCGGGCAGATTTTTTTCAACTGTTTTATTTATAAGGGCACAAAGAAAACAGGTTAATAATGCTCAAAAGCCATGGTTCAAATGCTGTGACTTTAAACTAGCCCATCACTTTAGAAAGTAGCTGGCAGGTTAGATGAACAGATCTTGCATGAATTAAGGAAGTGTTTTTCACTGGCTTCTATCCTCATGTCTGAGGCAGGGTTATAATCATGTGGGAGATAATGCTGTTTGGTTGCACATAGTTACTATCTGTCATTCCTAGCTGTTTAAATCGTATAACAAAAAATAAACTTCCATCTTTCACACTCAGGCAGGACTGTCAGGTCTTTGCATGTGAGTTTTCAGTGTGGCTTGGATGAGAGATGTTCAGCATAGTCCCTGCTTGATGTGTTAAAGGAGGAGTTCTCCCGGGCATGCAACCAAGGTGCTGTGGCAATAGGTTAGGACATCATCTGCGTGGCTGGAATGAGCTGTAGTTGCAGTAACAGCCAGATGAGAATGATTTACCTGCATTGCAATACTCCATTTCTATCCTCCGCATGACAGCTTCCATCTTCCTCTGTCTCTTCTTTCTTTCAGCTCCTCTTGAAAGGAGACGCTTGTTTGTTTTGTAGCCCAGAGAGCATCTGTTTTGTAGTGAGATGAAATCATAGCAACATCCTTATTGCTGGGATAGATTGGTTGGTGTTATGAATGAAACACCACTACATCATCACCTTCTCCCCTCCAAATGCTCGATAGCTGCATCACCCAAGTGAGACTAGCCAGTCAGGGGGGATGTGGGATGCTTTCGTTATGGAGCACGCTCTGCTGGGTTTAAGAGATTACTCCTGTTTTAAGCCTAAAGCCAATGTAAGCATTCTCTTCATAGTGTCGTCTTTTTCCTTGGAGTACACTGCCATGAGTGACTTTCGACAGCCTACGGAGAGCAGCTGAGAGTGCCACTAATGGCCAGGGAGATTCCTGTGCTGTGGAGCAGGCTTTCTTCCTGTGGGATCGTTGCAACAGCAAAGGCTGGTGCCATTCTCCCTTCAAACTCACAAGGCAGCCAGGATACAAACAAAACTCATGTCAAGAAAGGTGCCTGAAAGATATACCATAGGTTTCTGCTTTGCTGAAATGACAGTAAGTGCTGCTAAGTTTGAAGGGAACACTGACACGTGACACTAAGTATTAGGTATGACAGACCCATGCCTAGAGTCCAGGTTCCTGGAGTTCCTCATGTGATTATATTAGATTTCAAGTCTTAACAAAGATGTAAAAAAGGGAAGAGAGAGACAGAAGGGAAGTTGTTTCTGGCTTCCAGGACTTGGAAGAGAATCACAGATGATGTATTTCATCTGCATTACAGCTGTCTCTTTTTCCTATTTAGAGGTCAAAAAATACATTTTTGAATCCAGGAGCTGAGACAGTTGCCAAGGGAAACTCAATATTCTAGAGAGAAAATTGTTATTACATTTGCAAAACTTGAAGTTTCTGTAATGACTAAATGTAAAACAAATGTGAATTAAGGAGGAGGAAAGAGTGGGTGGGAAAATGAGGAGATGAAGTAGAAAGTCAAATCGGGGTTTAGCACAAAGTCCTAAAGTCAGCTATATTCCTTTACAGCACAGAATTTCCAGCGCTGAGTTCCACAGAATACACTTGGGGACCTCTGTGCAGAAGGACTCCCAGGGTATGGACTGTGTATTGGCCTAGTTCTGTGTGGCACAAATGTGCTTGGCTCCGCTGTTACTAACCATAAGTAATAATGGGAAGCCACGATAAAATAATATTGGGTGTCACAGACTGAGACAAGGGGCTATTTCAGGTCAAAGTTCTCAAACTATGCTGAGTTTCTAAATATACCAAGTACATTTACACGCTGTTTTGCAGGCAGACATGAGCTCATGCTGCTCATGTTCCAGATTATGAGCCTGCCCCAATGCACAAGTTAAGCAGCTACATTCAAAGGTGCTGAGCTCACACCAATATTCCTCATATGCAATTCTTGTTCTGCAAATCTGTGTGGTTTAACATCAGTTGCCAACTAAGCACCACACAGCCACTTGCTCCCCCCCCCCCCATCCTGTGGGATAGGGGAGACAATCAGAAAAAAAAAAAAGTAAAACCCATGGGTTGAGGTAAAGGCAGTTTAATAGGACTGCAGAGGAAGAGAAAATAATAATAAAAATGATAAAAGAATATACAAAACAAGCGATGCACAAGGCAGTTTCTCACCACCTGCTGACCGATGCCCAGACCGTCCCCAAGCAGTGATCGCTGCCCCCCGGCCAACTCCCCCCAGTTTCTATACGGAGTGTGACACCCTATGGTATGGAATAGCCCTGTGGGCAGGTTGGGGCAGCTGTCCTGGCTGTGCCCCTTCCCGGCTCCTTGTGCCCCTGGCAGAGCAGGGGGAGCTGAAAAGTCCTTGACTGGTGTCAGCACTATTTAGCAACAACTAAATCATCCGTGTGTTATCAGCGTTATTCTCATCCTAAATCCAAAACACAGCACTCTAGCAGCTACTAGGAAGAAAATTAACCCCATCCCAGCTGAAACCAGGATAAAACTATCTCAGGAAATGCTGTTACTGCTATTTATAGAATTATCATTAGTTTTTTGATTTCCAACCAGAAGAAAATGGCTGTCTTACAGCTGAAAGGATTAAGTATTACATGATGAGAAACAGGTAGTGTTCTGTTTGCAGCCATACATACAATCCACCCACATACATAGTACTCAGGCACCGAGCTGCTCTGGACAGTTATTTGAGAGACGAGAAAAGGAAAGTATATATAAAGCTGCAACAAGGTTGACTCTAATTTGCTCCTCTTTTAAGGTACGTGCCAACAACAACGCTGTCCGGAGCAAGCATGCAGCAGGGGAAGAATGACTAGAGTCAGCAGTCCAGGTGAGACTATGTGGGATGAAAGCATGAACAGAGAAGTGGTCCTGTCTGCTCGCTGTGACGCGGACCCCAGCGCCTGGGAGCAGGGGCAGTCTTTACCCAAAGGTAATATGCCAAACGCACTACAGTATTTTCTGCTCTGCCACATATCCCTCAGCTCATTTTCACCGGCCACAAATGCTCTGCTTTGGGGTTGTCATTAGCTGCAAATTCATTGGGTCTGAACATCAGCACAGAGGCTGGTTAGATGGTGCGGTACCGCTCTCGCCTACCCCTCCAGGACTGCTCTAACGCACTAGCGGTCGCACATGCATTTTGCAATTTGCCTTCTTTAGCCTGTCTTGAACGGGTTATCGTGACCCTCCTGGCAAAGGTGACTATACCCCTAGTCTCAGCTCTCTGATAGAGACCTGTTACTGAAGAGAGCTGACAGAAGTGTTTCAGGAAGGGCTGATGTGGGCATTAATGCTGGCAAGTGAGAGGGGGGCTGCGTCCTGCAGTAGTTTGGGTGGCGCAACATAGATCTTAGGACCTGCTGCTGTATCCTTGGATGCTCTTCCTTCTGACACGGGCTGGGTGAAGAGGCTGACATGTTTAATTTTATTTTTTTTTTCCATTTTACTGTATACTCCAACAAAAGCTTCTGTCTTTGTTGAAATTGGCATGTTTTAGAAATCTTTGTCAATTCTGACAAGATTTCACATATACACAATAGAGGCAAAATGCCTTAGTGTCAAAACATCCTGTCATGACGTTTTCAGAGTAGTTTGGGGGGTTCATTTCAGAAGGTTGTTTCAAAATTAAATTCATTTTTTCAGCATCAAAATAATTTAAAAAATTTGACTGTCAGAGACTTGTTACAGTAGATTTAAAAAAAAAAACGTTTTCATTCCTTTTATGGAATGCATAATAATGTGAAAGTTTTAATTTCTGCCATTTCTAAGGAAATGGAAAATCAGCCTCCCCTACCCCCTTCCCCCAATCTGGAGGTAACACCATCAAAAAAATTTCTTGTTTAAAACTTGTTAGCTTTCCTCTACTACTTAAATATGTCTTCTTCCCTATGTCTCACGCCACAGACTATACCATTTATGTGAATCGGTTAATCTCTGGAGCTTCCAAGATGCAAAGAATTATTTGACAGCTGGGAACCAAAGAGATTAAGGAAGAGGTTTTGCTACCTAAGACCATGTAAGTGTGTGATGTTGTTTATAAGAATGCCAAGGTCAAAAAGATTGCATCTTCAGGGATGAAAATACCTCTGAAATCTACCTGTGACTTGCACAAAAATCTACAGTAAGGCTGAAAGCTGGAACCAGATCTTTCTAAGTGCACAGTTTTAACCAGTCAAGCATTAATCTTCCTTTGCTCATATGCATCACTAACCTTCAGGCTACAGATAAAACTGAGATGACACTTCTATCTCATCAGGCGCACTAGGGGAAATTGCACCAACTCCGGTCTGATGGGGAGCAAACTGCTTTACAGAAATGCCACAGTCACTGGCTTCCCCGGTTCGTTATTGCAACAACAGTAGGTGGTTTGAGAGGTCCTTTTCATCCCTAGAAGGGGTTGGCTGTGAAGATTACAGTGAGGATCAAGGGGCCACATTCACCTCTTGTTTTCACTGGTATTCGGGGAGAAGTGGAAGCTCTGCACCTGCAGAGAGCTAGCTTCTTGTGGGACATGCACAGGCCTCGTGCTCCACATGCACATGTCTTGCTCTTTTCCAACCACAGTTGTTCATCTTGTCCACTCCCCCCAACATAACTGCATACTTATTGATTTGGCTTCAAAGCAAGGTATGAAAAAATCCTCAGAGGTGAAATAGTGTCTGCTCATTGCAGCTGCATAAAATATTTCACCCATACAATTGCACAGGTGGGTTAATTTTAAGCATGCCAACCAGCAGTTGAGTAAGGAGGCCAAAGAACAAAACACAGGATGTCTGGTTTCTCTTTCACAAGGATTCAAATATCCAGTTACTTGGCACAAATTGTCAAAGGCATTTTAGGACACAGATAAATATTTGCAATACAAAATCACAGCTTGAATCCTTAATTTGCTTTGCCACCAAAGCCGAGACAATTCAATGCTTAGTAACATCTACTTAAGCCCAGTCACCTTTCTGAGGCTAGCACCCTGTATTCTCTGGATGGCCCACACTAGGTCACGCTAAACTGACAGGTCTGAAGCATGGAGACATTAACCTGCCCTAAGAACAGACACACTGGTACAACATATGCCCATCCTGCCCCTGCCTCTGAGCATCAACCTGCTTGCACAAGGCTGACTATGTGTTAAGTGGGAGTTGCTGGCAGAGCTAAGTCCTGAACATCTGTTTGCAGTTGCACGAGACAAAGTCTAGTGGGGCATAACATTTTTATGGAAGGGGCATTAAAAGAAGGTTTCTGGAGAAGGAGACTGTAAAACAATAAAAAAAAATCCCATAAAGTGTCAGTATTTTTGATACAACAGCAAATTTAAAAAACGATTGACCGGTTGTAAGTGCATAGAAATTAATGTATGGTTTTAAGTAAGAAATACAGGGTAGGTAATACTGCCCCATAAACACTTCATTTTGGCACAGAGAGACTATTAATTTTCATGATTCTTCATACCACAAGACAGAAAAGTAATCGTTCAAGTCATGTATGATGAAATCTAATGTTGTGGTATAATTTCTTCCCATCGACCAGGTCCTAGCCTATGTGGGATGATTTATAGGAGTAACTAGGGACAGGATCTTACTGCAATATTGCAAGGGCCAGTTAAGTTTATGTGCTGTACTGATGTTCAGAGTTAATAGATTTTAAATTATCATCTACGTAGTACTCCTACTGATGCAAGCTTACCTTGAGGTTCTGAACAGAAGAGGTAGGTGGTGGAGCAGCAGCTAGTACAGCTGGCAGTCACCTCACCAGCTGCAGAACAATCAAACCAACTTCTGACTATAGCAAAAAAGGACCAGAACTCAAGGGTGTAAACCAGCACTATGCAGTTAAAATTCAGCAGAGTTACACTGATCTATGCTAGTGAGGGTCTAGATCAGAAATTTGAAGGCAAAGAGGTTAAAATTCCTTTCATTTAATGCAGAGATGAAATACAGAACCAGTGCTCTGGTGTCCAGTGCAGTTGAGCAGTCTTCAGAGAAACCAAGTTCCTGTAAGCAGACCCAAAATATGGCATAGAAATTACAACCACTGCTACCACCATCATTCACGGTGTTATCACACTCTGTGCCTCAATGGAGCCAGTTTTAGAGTCAAACAGGGTCTTGCTTCCATTTTCTGCTTTTGGTTCAGTAACGTTAAGATGTGGAGGGCCATAAGCATCTATGGAGAGGCAGGGGCTCCTGCAGGGAAGCTGGAGAGGAGAGAATGACTCCTGGTTCTGTTCTTGAACCTCAACAGGCTGGAGTTAACCTCAAAATGATACAGACAGAACAGTGCAGCCTGCAATGGTACATTTGCATTTCCATGGGAATTTCCTCTCCCCAAAACAAACACAGAACCCAGGGGATGACACCCCAGAGCCAGCAGACATTACAACAAGGCAGTGTTATGACTGATGCTCACTTCTGGTATATCACCTGCAATTACAGGAGTTCAAGATCACTCTATGATTCATTGTGCAGAAGTTTTCAACATGGTGCAACCAAAATGAAATAGCAGTTCATATTCTTTACCTGCAATTTGACTGGGTTTTAGCCATGCTGAATGCATAATCCCTTCTATGCAGTAGAAGCAAGAAGCTGCTTGTCTGTTTGAAGATTAGGTGTGGAAGTTTTGTTTTTCCAAATGCTTTGTTGAATTTTGAAAAGAAAGAAGAAATTAAATGACAGCAAAAGGGAATTGTAGCAAATGAACACTTGTGCTCTGAACGGAAAGAAACAAGGCTTCACTTCCTGCACCAGAGCCAAGACCTCTGCTTTTTAAGGAGTTCCAGTGACTCTGCCTGCCATAATTCTTAGGATCCTGTGTTAGAGGATTTTTTTCTTCCTGACTTAGGCATTGAACTGCGTTTGCTCTAGACTCACAAGAAAGATGTTTTTCTCTGGAGGTGTCTTTTGTCTTTCTCTCCACTGACAAGAGAGGGAAATTCAAGTAACCACGTTCTTAATGAAGGCACTCGGATCACAGTTCTGGCAACTGTACATTACTCGATCCAGATCAGTCATGGGTTTGTACTGCTTTCAAATTATGAGGTCAGTCTAGAGCTAAGCTAACTGTATTGCTTTTATATCAGTCAGGAATAACAGACACAGACATAGTACAAGTCATTAATGAGAATATCAATGGAGAAATGCCAAAGGTGTCACAAGTTGTTCCTCACACTGCGGTAAATGATGGCACAAGATGCAGAGCACAGGTGAGAGGGACTATTGGGAGCTAGCTGGCTTCTGCACCTTGTGCATTCACCCATGTGTGAACACAGATTTTGTATGTCCCTGGACTTCAGGATGTGCTCCAACATATGTCAGGCAACTTGGAAACAGCAGCTGTGTTTGTCAGGCACTGCAAGACAAAGCTGAAATCTGGCACATATTCCTGTTCCCTTCAGGTCCTTTTTGATGTCATCCAGGGAGTGTCTGCTGCTGCTGAACTCCCCCCTTACCCTCAACACAAGCCTGTGACACATTGCAACAGGTCTCAGATATACGCTTGAGCAGACAATATCTTGGAAGAGAATATCTGGGAAAGCACTGGGCTATTGCTGAGCAAGTTGTGGTTTGATCCATAGATCTGCTGCAGGCTCCTTTTGAGACCTATTACTTAAAAATCTCTGTGCCTCTGTCATTTCGGTTATGAAGTGAGGATCATGCTCTTTCCTTTGCCTGTCCTACATGTTGAGAGTGCAGGAACTACCTAGCTTCATGCATACACGCAGCCTGCAGTACAAAAGGTCCTCTTTTCTCTTTGTAGCATTAGGAAATATGGAAAATACGTCTAACAGGCTATGATTCCCACCTAGTACCGGTGCTTTTCCCAATCAAAAGGCCATAAGTTCAACAGAGAAAAAGGAAAGGCCAGTGTTTTCTTATTCCACTTTTTCTGCCCCATTTTCTCTGCCTTTGTCCCTATTTTTGGTATAGCTTTTATCTTGATATCTTCTTTGATGCCAAAACCAGAATTTCAATTACTTTTGCTTTGCTTTCTCTCTGTTTTGCTACCAGTTGCTATGGAAATCAGCAGTACACAACCATTCAGTTACCTAATCCAAATGATTTTTTTGAAAAAAAAAAAAAAAAGAATACTTTTTTCATTAGTTGCCTGGTCACAGCCCCTGCCTGTTCTAGTCTGGGCATATGAATACATTATTTTTGGAAGAGTAATGCTGAGGAAGCTATCAAGAAAGCAGTGAGTTTGGCGAATAGTCCAAAATATGACTCTCCAGCCACATGCATTCAGGGCAATTTGGATCCCAGCAATTTGGTGGCACTTTATAAATCCTTCCTCAGGATTAATAGTTACTGCAGAACTATTTTGACCCTTAATGCAAAATGCCATTTCCCTCTCTCCTCCACATCCAGCCCATACGTACCCAAACGTATCCAAACGTCCCCTTTACAGCCATCGTCTGTCAGACTTACGACCCACCTGACAGTGTGCACACACCCACATCTTCCAAAAGGGTATACGCTTGCATTAGTGTTTCTTCTAGCACTGAGTCAATCTAACAAGCTACAGAATCAGAACAGCAGCGTTTTGCATGGAATGAAATGCCAGAGACAATGGCATCTTTTAAGGCAACGAGCGAGGACTGAGGAAGCTCAACAATAGCACCTGCATACTGAAATATCTCTGCTCTGCGTCCGGGCTAGGCAGGCGTGCTTAATCTCTGCATTGTTTCTAATATACAGCATGCATGAGTGTTCTCTAGCTGTAACCAGCAAAGGGGTGGATAAAGATCAATCTACACTGGTTCCTGTTTTTCTTTCTTCTCCAACCCTTACCTCTTTTTTTCACTCCCCAGAGCCTTCTGCTAATCTTCCAGGCACGCCTCGCAGGCTCTGCTTGCTCCCCAGTCCAATGCTTCTGCTTTGCAACAGCTCTGTCACCCGCAATAATGAAAACAAATGCTTTTTTTTCCTCTACTCAGTGGGCCATCCCCAGAAGTCAGTGAGATCTCCAGGGAAGCCAGTTGGCAGGACAGCTGGAGGTTCCGCTACTTCAGTTATAGAGGCATCATGCAAGAGGATTAGGTTCCCAGTTCTGGAATGGGGCATCAGTCTGCCCTTTCTAGCTCTGAAGGAATCATCCCTTGCTACAGGGCCTATCCACTCACAACGCAAACCAGCTGATGGACCTGGGAACTGCTGTGTTTCTGACTTTCTTTTGTCCTACGAAGATACAAAGGAGTTAGCCTTTGCAGAAGGCAAAGATTATTGCTTCTTGGTTGCTCTGTCAGTGAAGCAATGCAGCATTTATGGTTCCTGGCTGTAGTTAAGACTTCTGAAAGATACGGCTGCTACTCAAAGATCACAGGTAGCCCTCATCCATCACCTGGAGATACAGTAAAGAGAGACAGGCCAATCTGTAGTAAGCAAGTTTATTTCATCTCTTCTGACATCTATGGATTAGACAGCTGCCAAGAAGATACAATAAGATGCTTCACCAGGAGTTACTTTCTGAACTTATCAGGAATCGCTGATGACATGAACACATGCTGAAGCTCTTGCTGGTCCCCATCCAGTGGCCACATCCCCACTAATGAAGGAGCAATACTGAGCCTTTACCGTGTGTTGGACTTGGGTTAATACACGAGGATTTCTGGCTCACTAGCAAGAAACAGAGCACACAGAGATCCTGCTTCATGCTGAGGCTTCAGGCAGGAGACATGTGCCCTCTCTTCCCCAAGCATCATCTGTTCCCGAGTTGATGGAGGCAGCCACTGATCTGGATGAATGAGCCAGATTCCGTGCGGTGAGAGAAGCATCTGCCTGACTCAGGCCACCAAACAGCATCTGCCTCTGGCGGATTGTTTCTGAGTGACACCAAAGAAAGGACAGGACCTGAAGGGTGAAGGTTTCATCTGAGAACCTGAGGATTGTCCTATTTGCCTCACCCCAGCAGCAGTGCTTTACAGACACAACTATGAACAGTTACTGCACATTAAGAATCAAGCTGGCATGTCTACCTAGAGGGTAAATGCTTGTTTTCCCCACCCCACACTCCCCAAAGGTAGCAAAAGAGCTGCTTTATCTGCAGATCTGTGTCAGCACAGGCAATAGGAGCTCTCAGCCAGCCCTGCAAAAATCAGGTCACCCACCCTGCTCGCACCTTTGGTTAAGCGGCCTTCCTAAGCCTGGGAAATAAGAAGTTCAGGGATTTCTCTCAACAATCATTTTCCCATGGTCTCAAAGTGCTGATTAGGCTCTGCTGTCCACATAGGGCACAGAAAGGAAAGGACGTAGATGGAAAAAAACCAGAACCCCTTCTTCCAGAAGCACTATGTAAAATGTCACCCTGGGGTTTCTCACCACTAGGGAGTGACCCACTTTGATTATCCTGGCCTTGATTATCTCCTAAGCCTCCTTTTACATTAGAGCAATATAAAGAGGCCAGGAAAAGATCTGGACATGATCTTCTTCTTAAGGTGCAATTCTTCATGGGATACCTTGGCACAACATCCCAGGAAAGATGGAAAAGAGAGAACATCATCAGCCACCATCTCAGTGGCTCACAGACAGCATGCTATCAACTGCTTGAGGGCGCACAAATCCATTTTTGTCTTTTGGTTTTGGCCCTGAGAAAAGAATGAGGAAAAAAAAAATGCAATTTACCATGTGTCTGCATCACTTCAAGCAAACCAGTCCATCCAGGCACACAGTAACTGCACTCATAATTTCAGGTGCAGAGCCAGACATTTCTATCCAGGCCATCAATAAGTTCTGGATGGGGAGCCACCATGGACCAGAGAGTCTCACAGCTATTGTAGACTTCATCATAAGGTGTCAGTATTAAGCCTCCTCACTACCTCATGCCCTGTCAGAAAAATAATTTCCTTGCATGGTGTCTGATTACCCAAGTGACAAAACCTCAAAGGCAGTTCAGAGATAACAGGAGTCAGTGCAGGCCAGCACCTTTAAAGAGACTTTCCATCCTGTGTTAAGCTCAGTCAAAATTAATTGGGCCTGAGGGGTCAAATTTTGGAAACACATTTAGGTACAGTTAGATATCTAGTTTCCAGAATTGCCAGTGAAGAACTCACCTAAGGCTTATGTGAATCCTTAGGTACTCAAATACTTTTAAATAACCATTCCAAAATCTGGAATTCTGCAGTCAGACAGAACACGTGAGCTGTCATTTACAAATGCTGTTTTTTCCTAATAATGGGATTACTGGAGGAGTTTTGCAGTAGCTGTGAGAAAAGGCAGTCTTTCATATCTATACTTTCACCTTTTAAATTGAGGGAGGGATGTACAAAAAAATCCATCTTATTAAAATAAACAAAGCCTATTTGTGTGAAGAAACTGAATCAATTTTCATTACCATCCTGTACACAAACCAAATATGACAAAGGGATTCATACAGTTCAGTCGCATTCAAGTGACATTGATTAGTTTGCTGTTCTGTGGATTGCATGCAATTTCAAGGACTGTGTTTGCTTCCTTATGGTTTAGTGGCAATTTGAGGTAACCTTGTTCCTTGTGTGGTTGCTTTATGTTTAAACTATTTGCAGTACCTGCTGTCAACACCATCTGACAGATGCCTAGAAACATTGCTTAATTCTGTTAAGACACATGGTGGCATGAACAGCAGCAGAGCTCACCAGGAAAAGAAATTAGATTGCAGTTTGCAAAGGGAGTTGCAGAATGGCTTGCTGGGCGAGGAACTCCCTGCAGGGAGATGTGGCTGGACTAGCTTTCCTGAGGGCTGCTGAAGGACTAGGCTGAGATTACGGATACAAGAATCAGCTCCATTCACTGGCTCCGTGAGCTGCTCAGGCAAGTATGATGTACTGCGCCAGAGAGAGGCAGAGCTGTCTGGGAATGAAAGAGGAATTAATCCAAGGAAAGCTGTGAGGGTTTCCCCAGGTCGAAAGATGGGTTCCCAAGGAAACTCCATCATGTGACCGTGTGACAAATCTCCTGGGATGTACGTGGCATATGCAGTCTGATGTCTTCACTGCAGGCCTGGAACATGTGGCCAACAATTGCTCGTGCTGCCCCAGCACAGCAGGAGCTGAGATTAGCAGACACTTCCCAAAGCTGTTTTCCTGGCAAGCTCAGTTCCCTGACCCCTTCTGTGAGAAAGCTTCACAGATCAAAGAGGCAGTGTGCCTCCCTCTTCAATGCCAGAAGGATTCACGTGAGGGAGAAACAAGCAAACTGTCTTGCCAAATAGAGAGGAAAGAGCATGGAAATTATTTTCGATCTGTGTTTTTGCAAGTGCAAGGAAAGGCTCTTACTGCTCCACTTCCATGGAGTAGCATGCTGCCAGACTCAGGCCAGCTTTTGAAACTCCGCCGGTAAGCACACGGAGCAAAAAAGAACCTTAAGCATCTTGTAAAACTCTTCTCTGAAGGAGAAAGAAATGTTTTACTTTCTCCTGTCAAATTGTAACCATATCTTGGGAGAGAAATAAACGTGTTTTGGCACACAAAAAGTTCAGGCTGCATTTTGATGGCACAGTTCACACTTTGTCCCCGAAACAGACTGAGCATTTGGAAGAGCAACAGAGTTTATTACTGAATGAGAGGATGTCAAGAACATTTGGGTTTAACCTCTCCACCAACAGACGTTTTAAAATACTCCTGGCAAGCTCTTCCTTTCTGGTAGCAAAATACTATCAGAAGTTGGTGGTACACTGCTCTTCCCAGGATCTAGTTGCTGTAGTAGTTCAGAGCAAAGATCGGACCAGGCTGGGGTCCCTTCATAGGAGACAATAGGTTATGTTTCAGGTAATGTGTCCCACAGTATGATTATGCACACTGAGAAAATCATCATTCACCCCCTGCCCGACGAGATGGCACGGGGAACTGCAGTACACACTTTTCTGGCCCTGGCATGAACACCTGCCAGTGGTGTGCAGGTGATTCTGCTTCAACGCCACCACAGATCCCACAGCGTTGAAGAGGGCGACATATCTGCTGTTTGCAGATGGGTAGGAGGCATTTCCAAGCTGCTTTAGCGTGTGAGTGGCAATAATCCTATGGCCTCCCTGAGCCAGACAACATTGCTGGTTTCTGCCAACATCATGCCTTGGGGAACTCACCCAAGGCCTGCTTCAGCAGCAGAGGGACTAGAGAAGATCAGTGGGCATTTCTGTGTCCAATATGGTCCCTGGGGGCAGGAAGACCAAAGCACAGGTAGATCAGAGCGTGCATTAAGTGAGCTGTGTCTCTATCAAACACAGTTTCATGTGTTTTGGGACTACCTAGGGCTCTGTTACGCATCCCACTGTCATCCTGGCCTGGATCTTCAAAGCCCAGTTCCAGAAGGCACAATGTGAATTTCAGCTGAAGACGTGGAAATAAGCCCCTTGCACCATATTGCTTTGAGGTCGTTCTCCCACAGCAGTCTTCCAGAGAAAACAGAACGTGGACCTAGGATTTAATCTGAAAAAAATAGGGTATGAACATACAGGTGACCCTTGTAGAGCTCAGCAGGTGGGACATCAGCACGTCACTTTCTCTCTAGCAAGCTGAGTTGTGTTTTAACCTCTTCCTCTGCAGGAGAGATGCTGATGCCCCTCTCTCTCCTTCCAGCCTGTCCTTCTCAGGAATGCACTGTAAACCATGACCCCTCGGATAAAAGATGAGAATACTAATTGCTTGGAAACACTTCACAGAAAGTGGACGTTAAGTGGAGAAATGCTGAACAGCAATGGAAATTACAACATGGACATCATCAGAATCCATCACAACTAATGAGATTAGAGCAGATACCACAAGAATTCATAATGATCTACTCTGTGCTGCAAAGTTTTGTCAGTGCGCCTGAGCCATGCTTTGCTCTTCTCCTGCTCTCTTGCACACTTTGAAGACTACAGACAAGGGAGGACCCCAGGACCCTTTCATCCTACTCTGTACCTCTCTTATACAACCGTCGTTTCTAACTGTATGCAGACACAACAGCAGTGGCAATGACTTCATAGCGAAATCCCCAATGAATAAATCATCCTAATTTCAAGGCAAAGTTAGCAGAACCATCCGCTGTGTCATTTCCATGAATCACAGTGATAAAGGGCCATGCTTGTTGAGACATTGCTTATGCAAATGCAATACAGCACTAATGAATGTAAGCAAAGTCCCACAGAGCCAGGACAAGGCGGGCTTGTGCCAAAACTCATAGGAAGTGGCTGTTGCTTTGTTCAAAGGAATAAGTGATAGGCTGGAGCAGAGAGGCTCTCAGGAGCCTGCGACTGAACTATTCAGTTAATTCAGATCCAAGGCGATGGTTCTTATTCTTTAGGGACATACTTTCATACCAAATATTTCTGATTTATAAGCAGCAAGGCCTCTCTCTGAGTTCCTGGAACCTGTGATAGGGGAGGGGGTATTCTGAACCAGGATGATCCAAAGATCAGCTCCTTTGTGATGAGATTAGCAGCATATTGGGAGCACAGCATGAGGCGCTGGAAAGGTCCCATAATACTTTGGATTTCTTTCATTATTCTCCAAAGCCTAATCTAATGTAATACCTCACAAAGCAGGGCTTTGCTGAGGAGGTATCTCTGTTTTCAAGCAGACCTCTTTGTTATTGTGTCTGTACTGATATTCTGTACCTTGACATTATTGTTGACATTCTCTAGAAGCCTACAGAAGAGGTCTAGAGCCAAACAAGGGTTAGTCCTGTGGCGCTAGATGATTTATGGGTAAAGGGTAAGAAAAGGCCTTGCCACGAACAGCCAGAAGGGCAAAATAGCTGGGTGAGGCGTAGGATAGCAGAGAAAGGTGGAATGATTTCCTCAAGGTCACACAAGTCACAGCACAAAGCTGGGAACATGCTTGATGACTCACAGGGAATATATTGTCCTGCTGATGCAGAAGTCTCTGATATCCCTGACTAACGCACCGCATCAAGAAATTATTTCATGCTCTGGAATTCTCTGGCACCAAGTATCAGCCAAAAAAGGTCTAAAACAATGAATGTAACTCAATATATGCCACCAAAGGTTTTTCTGTTCCCAATAGGTGCCAAGCACAATTGATTTTCTTTTACTGTTGCTTCCTTTGTTAGACGGATGTCATGGATTATTTACCTCTGAAAGCATTAAATGATACAAAGGACTTGATGAGTCATTGGGAAAAACACTCTTCCAGACTAGCTGGTGCAAGAAGAAAGGACCATAAATTCCCTAGCCTCAGTGTTTCCAAGACTTGAAAGCAATTGCATTGCTCTCATACAGTGAATGCAAGGAGAGTAGCTCTCCCACCATTCCCAAGTCATGCGGTCTGAGCAGCTAGTACTTCGCTGCTTGGTATTGGGGTTTCAAAGCCTACCAGTGTCACTCATTGCTCCAGAAATCAGCACCTGAAGGCACCCTGGACTGCTGCTATCCAGCTGTGCCTCAACGGGCCAAGGCTGGAGCAGAGGTGCTGTTCAGTCTGCAGCCGAGCCAGTGAAAGGCATAGTTTTCCCAGCGCATAACGCTGTTGGAGTGAGTGTTTGACCTACTAAGGTCTGCAGTGTCACCGCACCTGTTGGTACCCCCTAATGTAATTCTGTGTTTTATTAGGTTCGTGCAGTCCCCCTTTGCAGCCTCAAAACAAAGCAAAAACATGCCTCAAGCACACTGATAAAGGGCTTTTGAATGGAGACAGTTGAATCATATGCCATTTCACAATTAGCACTTTAATTTTGAACATTAATTAGGGCACTGGCGTTTGGAGAGTTTAGTTCTCATCGACCCATTTACATTGTTCAGAGAAGGCCTAAAGAGATACTGAAGTTTGCAAATAAATCAATAGGAAAAATGAAAAGTCAGTACCAGATGGAGCCCATGAGCTGAATACTGGTGACCTGGAAAATGCTTCACAGAAAAAAAAAAAAAAAGACTTGCTTACTAGCGCATGGGAAGAAGCAATATTTCAGTTACAAGACCATGACACCAAAGAAATATAGGCACATTGAAGAAAGAGAATGGTTTCACGTGCAAGGCGCAGGACAGGCTACAGATGGGAATCCACAGCCCAGCTTTGGTTCACCAAATAGTTCTCCTAGGCACTATTACAGTTACCCTATCGAGCTCTAACATCCTTTAAAAACAACTTTATTCTTGTATGAGAGAAAAAAATGTTACTTATTTGGAGGTGTAAACACAATAACTAAAGCCAAAAGTCTGTAAAGAGGCCTGGATGTGAATCCATTATGAATAACACTCTGCTTAAATGAGATTTACCATCTCTTCTTCACATAAGGAAGTGGAATGAAATCTGGAAATAAAAACAGATGGAGATCAGCACATCCCAGCCATAATACAAACAGGAGTACTACTAAGCCATAGTTACAGGTGAAGCAACAGATTTATTTATCCTGAAGAATTAGAGCCACTGAAAACACCTGCTGGTTTCCAGAAAGATAAAAGCCAAGAGAAGATAATTCCTCCCAAGCCGCAAAAAGAAGAAGTGAAATTATAAAGAAGTCAGCTGAAAAATACACCTCCGTTGTGGCAACAGCACAGCGGCCTTGATCATATTCCGAGGACCACCTTGTATATCAGCCAGAAGATAGCGAGGACATCCCTGCAGCAGGAGCATCCAAAGTAGGGTTCGGAATACAGATGGCACACTAAGTTCTGCAGGTTGAATGAGAGTTTTAGGGAGCAAGGAGGACTTCATCCACGTCACACTTGCTACAGCCTTTCTGGCATGTAAATGAGGTCTTTCATCTTCCAAGCGTCTCATCTCAGCATGCAGGATGCAAAACGTCTCACTCCCTCCCCTTTTTCTGTCCCCCGGCATGGAAAACGCAAGACCTCAAACTCCAAGAATTTGCATCAGAGACCACTGCTTGAAAACACACAGCTGACTGGAGAGTTGAATGAATGTAATATATTTTCCTATATGTAAGAAAAAAAAAAAAAAGCTGCTGTAGAGAACAGGGTCCTATTACTCGGTACTCTGCATGGTGTTCAACTGGATTTAAGTTGCAGAAACCGTAACTAGGGCTCTAAATAGGTTTCCTAATAGTGCAGTTCGAACTACTGGTAAAGAAACATTTGTCTGGTCGAAGCAAACAGTTTGATTAGTTTCCCTGAGGGACCCAGGGAGTGAAAGAAGAATGACACGGAGGACACACTAAGTCCAGCAGGAGATGGCTGGATTATTCCTCTCATACCCTTTTCATCTTTTAAAACATCTGTCCAGGCTGCAGTGAGCTCTGTAGCCTACAGATGCAAATGATAAACTGCAAGTGACGTCTGTGAAAGAAAGGAAAATTACAAACCAGGTTCTCCCTGGGATCCTGATCTGCACAAGAGCAAACCCAACAGCTTGAAAGGAGTATTTCAGATTCATGAAGCTGTAAAGGAACCTGGAAGATCTTAGGAGCAAAATTATTCGGGATCGTGGTCATTTACAGAGGCAAAAACTTGCAACACCTGAGCTGCCTGTTCAAGGCATCTACTTGGGAAGGCTTTTTGGAAACGCGCATTTTATGCACGAGCTTTAAAGCTTTAGCCCTGACTATGCACAGTAACGCACCCCAGAGCATCTGTACTTCCCTCAGCCGTGCGGCAAGCAATACTTGGGAAGCAAGCAGAGGGAAAATACTAGCTTGCTGCAGTACGGGAAAGAATGCTATGCAAGATAGCGGAAAGCACCCACCTGACGCCACATCCAACTCTGCAGAATGGAAACTAAGTCGATGCAAAAAGCAGGTGCGAGGCAGAAGTGGTGACCCTGGGCCACCAGTTACAGGCTGTCTTCGGTGTGCGTCGGTTGCAACGGCCGCTGCCGCGGCGCGAGGCGTGAGGAGGAGCGCACGTGGCCAAGGAGCCGCTCGGCTGCGCGGGGGCGTTCCCCGCGCGACCGACCCTGGGCCCGCTGGCTGGATGAGGCAGCAAGGGGCGAAGCCCGCGCCCGGCAGCGCGGGAGATTTCCGCAGTCGAAGGCGGTGAGCTGACGGCGGCAGAGGAGGCTGGCAGGCGGCAGGCAGCAGCCC
Source organism: Scopus umbretta (assembly GCA_013400535.1). NCBI lineage: Eukaryota > Metazoa > Chordata > Aves > Pelecaniformes > Scopidae > Scopus > Scopus umbretta. The sequence goes on along the minus strand of VZTL01006728.1, from coordinate 10,839 downwards.
GCCACTTCTCCTGAACCTCCAGCGCCGGGAGAGCCAGCACAGCCAGGCAGACTGAGCTCCTGCTCGAGCGCGCGGCCGCCCAGGTTTTTGTCTATGGGGCGTGCCAAAGGATATTCCTCAAAGCGAAAGGATATTGATATCTGGCTCCAGGGCTGGCGCCTCTGCCAAAGCTGTGGGGTTTTTAAACCATGGAAGAGCCTCCGAGACACGAGGTATGCCAGGGCCCGATGGGATGGGGAAAGCGCATCTTTGGACATAAGCTGGTGGGACTGGTTGAGAGAGCTTTAAACTAGAATTGGTGGGAGAAGGGGATGCCGGCAGGGTTGCAGTAGGTAAGCCGAGGGTTGGCATGGCATCGCCTGAGGGTGGCAATGCTAGTGGGAACATCTTCCGCCACTCCTGGGAGCGCAGAGGGCTCAGGACCGTGTCTGAAATGCTTATACACCAACACCTGCAGCGTGGGAAACAAGCAGGATGAACTGGAAGCATTGGTCAGCTCCCAGAGCTATGGTATTGTTGGTATTGGTGAGACGTGGTGGAATGAGTCCCACGACTGGAGTGCTGGGATGGAGGGCTACAGGCTGTTCGGGAGGGATGGGCAAGGCCGGTGAGGGGGCGGTGTGGCACTACATCTAAGGGAATGTCGGGCAC
>VZTL01006726.1:0-19814 GCA_013400535.1 Scopus umbretta | reverse complement strand
TATATTTCAACTCTTGCAAAACATTGAAGCATACTCTACAGATGCACCACCTCAGAGTGTGATGAGAATCTGGAGTCATAATTCACAGAGTAAGCTGCATCAGGTCCGTACAATACTTGGATTGACTGCTTTCTGCAAAGCCTACAAAAAAGTTTGGGCATTTTGGGGCAAAGTAAGGGCAAACCCTTTAACAGCATTTATTAATCTGTCAGGTAAATGAATGTGTGCCTTTTTTTTCAGTGAAGTTTCTATATATAAGGGTGGCAAAATGCCATTTCCCAAACAAAACACAGTTTTTGACATCTTGACTTCTTTATTTCAGAGTGGGTTTTTTACACTGTAGTAATAAAAGCTGTACCTACAGCTGAATTTTTGGGCATGCATGCATGCAAGTTCAGTTATATTCTTAAGTTTAACTTCCAGAAATAGATTAATCTTCAGTCTAGGTCATTTTTATTCTTCATTTCTGATCCACCACTTTAAATTGCAGTGTGTTTTCAAGCATGGAATTACATCTAATTTTTGACACTACTCCTTCCCTGTGGCATACTTGTTAAACCCTGTTTGTTTTTCCTCTTCCAGTTCTTCCAAATAGAGCCATTTCCCTTCATGTCATAGCCTTTGTCAGGACTGATCATCTTTAACATCAACAATTGCAAAGTACTCCTGTTTGCCTTAACAAATGCATGATTAACTCCCAACTTCTCTCTTGTCCACCCAGAATACAGCAACAAATTTCTTCATGAGACAAGGATTGGATTTCTTTTAATACAGCAGCTTGCTTGCTTTGTCAGCTGGAGTTTTGTCTTTCTCTAAAATTGTTTTCTCATATAAACCTCCAATAACGTACTGTATGAACAAAACAGGTAATATGAGCACAGAATATTATTTGTTTTTCTAGAATGAACCTTGTAATTATTTAGTGGGCCATTAGCATATACATCTTTAGAGTTTTCTGCAAATTTTAGTCAAGAAAACACTAGTCCACTTTACTTCACAAGTGGAGATCATGAATGCAGTCAGTTGTTGGTGTTAACTTCATGAAAGTCAATTCCTCCACTTCTGAGTCTCCACACCTACAGTTTAAAAGGAGTATGTAGAATTTTTTATAACCTAAAATCTTTTCCAGTTTACAAGGATTGTTCACCTACTATGGCACTGCCAACCAGTGCCCCTTAGCATAACAACAAACAGCAAAAAAAAAAAAAATCTCCTATTTATTCCCTCATTCATAAAATCACAGAATCATTTATGTTGGAAAAGACCATTAAGATCATTGAGTCCAACCATAAACCTAACACTGCCGAGTCCACCACTAAATCATGTCCCTAAGCACCACATCTACAGGTCTTTTAAATGCCTCAGGGATGGGGACTCTACCGCTTCCCTGGGCAGCCTGTTCCAATGCTTGATAACCCTTTCAGTGAAGAAATTCTTCCTAATATACAATCAAAACCTCCTCTGGGACAACTTGAGCTCATTTCCTCTTGTCCTATCACTTGTTACTTGGGAAAAGAGACTGACAGCCACCTCTCCACAACCTCCTTTCAAGTAGCTGTAGAAGGGAGGTTTTAGCAAGGTGGGTGTTGTAGCCATTGAAGTTTTCTAGAAACTTCTCTGTTCAAATACTGATCATAGTTAACCTTATGATATATTTTGCAAGCAAATTCAGCTAATTTGCTTACATTAGGGATAAAAAATAGCTTGCTTGTGGTTTCTTGTTTCAAGCATCATTTAGATATTAAAATATAAGGGCAATTCAAAAATGCCAGCAAACATTTGGCTAACTAAATGTCATACAGTTTCAAGTTACTTTCTGATACATTTCTTTAAAAGACAAAGTTTTAAGGATAGTCTTAGTGAAACAATGTGTTTAGATACATTGTCACATTTACAGCACCTCTAAATTAAATTGGAAAATACATCACAAACAAAAGCATGACTTGTTTTGCTATTCTGCATTAGAACCTAGACTTATAAAATATTTATAATTTTTTTTGCAAATAAGGATATTACTGGAAATTCACATGGGAAGTGCATTACTAGCTCCTTTTCAAATGAGGCAGCACAGACATTCCAATAAAGCAAGCATTCATCATCTCTTGTGTGAGCCTGGAAAGTTCTCCTTGGGGTACTCAAGTTCCTCCTGTATGTCGTCACAAGGAACATTCTATTCACCAGACTGGAAGCTCAGTGCGGATGAAGTTTATTTAGAGTTGACCTTTGGTGTTTGGGGGGAGCAGCACCTTCCTGTTAACTTTTTGAAGCACTGCATGAACTTTTGTTGAAAAGTGAACAACACATGGACACAACATACAAAAGAGGAATGGGAAAGCAGATTCCTCCTGCATTGCTGGGAAGCAATAAAAGTACAGATGCAGGTCATAGTCAATGACACAGGTTGTTTTGGTGATTTCTTTGCTTGCCTACTGCATCTCTCTTGCAGACAATTATGGCAGTATCACAGTTTGGATGTCCTAAATAGGACATATTTGACCTGCTGATTGTTGACTTGAGCAAAAAGAGTTATCACAACTTCTGTTTGAGAGTAGGTTGAGGTCTAGAATCCCTCTCAGCTACATTCGCTGTTTTTTTTGGTTTGGGTTTTTTTTTTGTTGTTGTTTGGGGGTAGGGGTGGGTGTGTGTCAAAATAGCTCTGTTGTACTTGTTTCCTCCACTCTCCTCTATTTCACCATTTGTGATCAAAATGAAGGTGAGACTCTGAGGATTCCAGTGTCACACAGGGAATTTTGTTTTCACAATTTTTTCACACTAGCCATTTGGAATCTAACAGTTCTGCCTCTTCTCCAAGACTTGTCTAATCAAGACTTGGGTTGGAGTCAGACCTTTCCATCCCATAGTATTTCCTTCAGACAGTTCTTTGTGATTGACTCTTCCTTTTGTTCCCTAGTGCAAGCAATTGCAACATGTGACAGAAAGTGTTTCCTAAGACTGATACACTATATTATCTTCCAGACTTTCAGTGTATTGTGCTTGCTGCTCCACGTCTTGTTCCTCTAGTATTGCACGCTCAGCCATCTTGGGGCACCTCATGGATCTCATGAAGGTGGGTCTTTGTTCACTCAATTTTTTAGTTATTTGCACAAATCTAACCAATTTAAGCAGACTGTACTGCAGTCTGAGAGGTAAATCCAATGACTTGACAATTTTTATACAGTTATTATGCAGTTATTCGTAGGCACAGAACTGATAGGAGTAATTAAGACTGGGAGCTGTTTTGCAAGAGTTTTCCCTTTTGCACTGTTGCTAGGCAGCCGCTTGCAATACTATTTGTGCTTTAGCAAACCTGGACTCATTCTTGGAGCTTCAAGGACCAATAAAGCCTTCAGGATACTAGTTTTTAGCCATTGCTTGCTTGACTCTGAACCTCTGGGCCATAATTGATGGCAGGGTAACTTCTTAGAGTCTCTTAAATATACACAAATCCACTTGAAGAAGAAAAGAAATATTTCTTACTGGGTACACATCTTTATTTGTAATCAATATGTACATTAGCAGCCTTTTCCCTTTCTCAGTGGCTTTCAAATATAAACTGAGAGCAACTGAAATGGCAGAGAGTAAACTCTGCCTTATAGGTCACAGACCACCCAGTGTTACATTGTAAATATAGACAACAGTTTTTGCAGATAATCTGCTACTGTTTTTTTTTTATTATTATTATTTCTTAGTAAAACTGAACAATACTGAATCACTAAAGGTTTTAGTCCTCAGTTTCTTAAATTTGTCTATACTATTTCGTACTATGTTTTTAAAAAATGCAATTAAACAAGCAGCAGTAACTATCCAGGAAAGAAATACTTAAGTCTCATTAGAGAATTCTGTTTGGTTATAAGGAACCCTTTGAAGGAGAAAGTAAATATGATTAGCTTCTACTGTCCCCTTTCCTTTCCATGAGAAACTGATTTAACACCCCAGACTTTTAGAAAGTGACAGACTACCAGGGAATAGCTATTGTCTGAAGAAGTTTAGAAGTTATCAATACTATTCCAAATACAGAAACCTGGGAAGTCTTTTGTTTCATTGCAATTGTCATAAAATTATTCTCCATAGCTTTTATAGCTAAAGCATCTATATCAATAATTGTACTGACATGAAACAGTGCTAACAATCTAAAGGGGTTCTTGCATTACATAACATGTACCACTATGTAAATGATACTCTCACAAACTTATTTAATATTGGAGTTTTGACGAGAGGCAAGCCTAGTTAGTATTCCATTGCTCCAGGCAATGTGTTCAAATACGTAAGTTAGTGTTTGAGGAAATGTTTATTTTTCCTAAAACACACTATACATTTGCTTTTCAATTCTGTTCAAAGAACAGGAAATATAATTTGCTATAAAGAAAAAAACCTACAACTACTTAGAAACCCTATATTGATTTGCATTACAAAAACTTTCTTTTACCAGAGTAAAACGAAGTAAAACTTTGAGAGTTCTTGAAAGGAAGTAAAGCAAGAAGAAAATTCGGATACTACCAAAACCACTGGAAGATATAAGATCTATGGAAATATACTGAAGGAACTAAAGTAAGAATGAAGTGATGGAAGAGGAAAAGAAAATAATACTCAAGTAAATGGGCCACAAACTGTAGTATGACAAAAGAAATGAGGGAGGTGCATAAAACAAAGATAAAATAACACTTCAGGATCAAAGGTTATAATAAAGTTCTATAAAAAATGTCTAAAAAAAGGAGGGAAAATTGAACTCCTAGAAAAGGAAACAGCAAGGAAATTGTTTTTTCAATAGGTACATATTTTAGTTATTTTTTCAATAAAAGAAATAATGATTACAAAGACACCTGGTGAATATAATAAGGAAATTGCTGGAAATATAAAGATAACAAAAGCCATGTTTAAGCAAGGTTATGGTGGGAAAAAAAATCCCTGATAAAGATTTTTGTATGGGTCAAATGATTTGATAAGAACAGGAGCAACATAAAAAGAATTGGTTCAAGAAACCTACTGTGTTTATATCAGCTATGCTGAATTAAGATATAGTAAAAAGAAAAAAAAAATCATTCATAGTTTAAAATGTCATTGAAAGGGAATTCATGATGAACCAGAGTGATTTATATAACACTGGGACATGTAAAAAGGGAATGGGCATGTATAGATTTTGTAAAATGAAGGCTAATAACAGCAAGATTGTAAAAAGCATGCTTGGAGACCCAAACAGATGAAAACACAACTTTCCTCCTCACTTCTGAGGCGTTGCAAGGCACAGGGAGCCATGCTTTCCACCTAATTCCTACCTCTGGCTCAGGCAGGTAGTCCTTCAGAGAAAGGACATGATCTTTGAAAGGACCAGAACGACACTGGGCACCCATGACGGTATAGGCCTGTCAATGCAAGGCCTATGTGATTTGGTATATGTTTGTAACTCAATGGGTTTAAATTTTATGTATATAACCCCCCAGACACACATGTGTATACACATTACAATAACCAGAGTAGAACAAGATGCTGAACAGCCGAAGGGAAACAAAATAAAACTAAACAGCTCCCATTTAAACATCAGAACACACTTGTGCTGGGTGCGGGTGCCCCTGTGCCANTTGTCTTTGTTTCTCAACATCCAACTCTCTTTTCAACTGGCAGTAAATTAAATTACTTTTCCCCAAGATGAGTCTGGTTTTTTTAGTGATGGTAATTGGTAAGTGATCTAGATCCCTGTCTTTATCTCAACCCATTTTCTTTTTCATCTTATTTTTTCCCCCTGTCCTGTTGCGGAGGAGGGAGTGGCTGGGTGGGTACCTGGCTGCTGTCCAAGGCCGGCGCATGCCTTCTTTTCTTTGGGCAGGTCATTTACAAAGGGAGAAGAAGGGCTTCTCTACTGACCATTACTATAGGCAAAGTGAATATGTAGAAAAAATATACTCAGTTTCCATGCAAATTCTATAAATTCCCTCTAAAGTAGGACTGACTTCTCCTTTCTACACTGATTCCTGTCTTTTATATTAGAGGATCTTCGGAAGCTGGCTGCTGAGCTGCCAGAGTTGTGGCAGCTGAGAGATGACAAAACCAACTGGAATCCATCTGCTCAGACGCCCAGGTCCTGGCTCTTCCCACCTGGGAGTGGAGGACGGCTGAGCTTTTTTATGTACAGGACTGCAGCAGTCTGAGCATTTCACTCCTGTCTTCCCCTCAACTCCTGCCAAGTCAGCCCTGTATAGGCCACATGAATGCCTGTGTCCCCTTTATGCCATCACACCAAGATTGTCCCCATTTTTGGGGGGGTCGAAAGAACAACAGCCATCGAAATGGTGTTCTGCCACAGGTACTGCTTGTTTGTAGCTTGAGGTTTTTGGAACAGGATATTCCCGTTGTTTGGAAGGTCATGGTACAATCTGACATCAACTGTAACAGCAAGCAAGAAAATAATCACAGGCCCTTTGAGTCACTCAGACCCAAAAAACCACATTTCATAAAAAGTACTCTCCCTCTCTCTCTTGCTATATATCTGCATACATGTGTATGTGTGGATATATGTATACACACAAGCATACACACACATAAATATAGTGTGTGCGTATATAGACGTAAGCGTGTGAGTGTGTGTGTATATATTTTATATATACTTCTATATTAATTAAGTAAATGGAAGTTTTAAGGGAAAATAAATGGGGAAACTCTGATATTCATTGCAATGTTTTTCAGTAGGAAATAGGAAATATTTAAATGAATACCACAGAACTTGTGACTGATATCATAATAGTTTCAGTGATATAATGGAAGATTTAAAATTGATCATGGATCAAAAGTAATTATGAAAACCTGAAAGGAAAGAAAAATAGCACAAACGTGGGAGAAACCAAACTTAGAGAACCATTTTCAGTATGTATTGATTAGATTCAATCCCTCAGGACAGACTGAATTCCAAAATAACAAGTCTTATTTATGATATACTAGTAAGCAAGAAGAACATAATTACATTCAAATAAATTATTCATGTTATTCCTGTGAATCCTGTGAATTGTTTTCTTCAAACAATCATTTGAAACACAGATTTTTAAAAAAAATGGTTATAATTATAGCCCTGTTAGTAAACTTGACACTTTTTCCTGATAAATGAGACACTACTGAGCTCTGTAACAATTTAAGTAAGCATTTACGGATACGTGCACGTATTTAGCTTCTCATTTATTAGTCATATATGATTAGTGTTGTTTTTTTCAACTTTTTAACTGACAGCTTTTTCTGAATGTAAACAGAAACCCAGTGTAATGCAGAAATAAATGTTATATTTATTTTTACATTATATTGACCTCAATACTGTAGGTAGCTCAGAAAAATAGAGTTCCTTAAAATATGCTTACATGAAAATATAACTCTTCTATTAAGCATTTCCTGTATCCTCTATAGTTAGCAACTTGGACAGAACAGATTCTAAAACCTCAAACGGAGTAAGATTTTTGGGTTAATGCATTTTGATCTTTTTTTACCCAGGAAATTTTCTGTGAAACTGGAAGAGGAAAATTCAGTGTTCTATTTTTCCAATACTTATTCCATATCTCATATTGGAAGTGATTAAAATATTATTTTACCATTTATAGAAGACACTACAACTGTCAGAAATTCTAGATATTTAGCCAGTGATTTCTGTTTATCTAACTGCTTGAATTATCTTTTAACTCTCGTAGCAAACAAAAGCCCTTGCTTAGTACCTTTAGATATTTCATGCATTATAAATTTGGGCCTTTAATCCTCTGTTCTAATTACCAGCTGATGTTACTTTAGAAAGAAGAATGGCAACCTGAATGTGACATTTGTAATACAACCTGAATGTCATACCTGCGGGACTCAAACAGTTAAGACAAGTCGGCACTTCTTCCACGTCTATTTAAAGGTGCTGAAATGACTGCAGTGAGGTACTACTGCTACCATTTTAAAGGATTTATTATTGGCTGACTGTGCTCTGGGACATGCTGTGCTATAACAGGAAACCAGTTTTTTAACAGTTCTAATAAGCAGCTGCCTATTAGGAACTACAAATGAAGCACTGCAGTCATTTCACTTAAATTGAAGTACACATTATGTAGCCCCTAAGAGGCAAAACAAAATATTACGTTACCAGTTCAAAAAATGTATGTTTTGTATTTTCTTTTCAAAAGTTTTTGGTGCGATAAAAGATAAACCTAACAATCACAAAAAAAATAAAAGGTGCGACAGATGTAGATGTTAGTAATCTCCACCAGCATGGATTGAAATACATCTGAATTTTGCTATTTGAAAGTTATTGAAAATATAGATCAAACTTTTTAGCACTATACCAGCTACTAGGAAGAAAATTAACTGCATCCCAGCCAAAACCAGGATGTAGCTACATATAACATTTTACTTGGTGAAGGTAACAGCAAAACTAATTATGGCCATGTCTCTTGGCCATATCTAGTCAGGATTTAAGAGTAGTACATGGTTAGGTAAAGAAAAGTGGTAATTCACACACTGATGCTGTTGTAATATATTGATATTTCACTCTAAGCCTCACCTACAGAGCTACTTTGCTTTCATTTTTAACATTTCAAAAGCTATTTTGGAGATGATTTCTCCCAAGCAACAGGCAAGAATGATCTACAGTTGAGTGCTGTAGCAAAACTGGATAGCGGAAAGTGTTTATCAAAGGCATACCTGTCCAGCTCTTGCATTTTCACAGACAAAAGTGTCATAGAATACAGCAAACTGTGGGGCATTGTCATTAACATCCAAAATTCTTACGTAGACAGGTACACGAGTAGTATCTTTGGGGTTGTCTGACAGGAGAAGAAAGAAGAGTAAGTTTATTTTCCTACTAAGATTCTTCTGTTTTCTTCCAAATTTTGCGAGCAAGAGACATGCAAGATTAGGTATGAAACTGGTCAAAATTTAGCGTACTAACTGATACCAGGTTAGAATCATGCCTCCTGAAAAATTAGGAGATGTTTTGCTTAGAGTAAAAATAAATTAAAGTCTTGGTATACAGTGAGTAATTCAGCTTTTACATGAAAATAGAGATTGCAACTGTTAATAATCTATGCAAATATAGTATATTAAAAGTATGCCTATTACTATCATGACAAATTTGATTATTTGGTGGGCTCAAGAGCATTATTCCGTTGTCAGGTTTTGATTTTTCATTTTAAAATGATTTGTGATCTGTTTTATTTTACACAGAAAAGACATTATTAACTTCATGCATACATATACTGAAAATTTTTCAAGCCTGACTTTCCTCTCTTGGGCCTTAATAAATAGGGAGAAATTCCAACAAAGCCAATGAAAGTATCCCCCCAAAAAATCTGGTAAAGACTTTATTAGAATCAGATTATGTTTAAATTGCCTTAAAAAAAAAAAAGAATGTAGATTTTCAGACTTAGGTTAGCAAACAAGAATGGTAACCTCCCCCTTACCCAATGTCAAAACCCTTGTATTATTTATAGTACCCTATCATTAATATAGGTTAATGCAGGTATACAAGTGTCCCTGTTCCCAGTTGCTGATCTAGTTGCCACACCAAGAATCTGAAATAATGCCTGGAAGTAGAAAAATGCAGCCATTTCTTGTAATTCTGCTGGCTGGTATTAAATACTATGTGATTTTGCAACTTTTATGGAATAGGATAAGTAAGAGTAGAGATGATTCAAAATTACTGATTTTTTTCCCCCCTTTTAGCTGCTTCAAATAAAACAGTAAACATTCAGGAGTAGCTGGCATTAACTTCACCTGTTATTAATAACACCTTTGCTAAAAAGTGTGGTGTGGATCTTTTTGACATCCTGAATTGTTTAAAATGGCAGGTTTAGGGCACTGTTTTTCACAGACTTTTGCATTTTTGTACTAACTTTCCAAATGACTTCTAGTCTTAGCAGTGCCATCCCATTGTGTTATGCTTCACAGGTAGTATTTTTAAAGATTTTAAAGATTTAAAGGCCTAAATCTAATCTCCCCCTTCACTTCTTTGTCCAAAACTAATGTACCTGTTTGGAGAATGCTAGCTACTGCAACTAGGTCCAGAATGTAAATTTGCCTAAAGTATCTGGACAAGGAAATAAGTTTAGCACTATGATATAAGCATACAAGGATACTAAGTTTTTTTCATTATATAAATACTTCTGAAAAGTATTCTTACAGCATTGGACAGCACTGTGAAGGATTGTACGCTCGGGACCATGCATGGCAAGAAAAAAAAAAAAAATTTAGATCAAAAAAAATACAGCTACTGGGTGTGGTCAATACAACCAGCCTACTGCTCTGGACTACAGAAATGGGGACAGGCAGGATAGGAGTGGTTAACTGGCTGGACATGATTTAGTTCTCTGCAGTGTAGCTCTTGCCAGCCATGTTTCACTGCTGATCAGCAGCTATTTCTCTTTTTGACTGGTGTAGAATTAACCCTAAAAAAACAGTGTCTTTGAAAGCAAGTGATCCTCGCTAGCTGATTTCAAAGATCAGAGCTTTGTCCCTTAAAACATTTTTTATCAGGCAATTAGAGTTAATCTCAATAATGTAGCAGTTTAGGAGGACCTCTGCTTTATTCTTTGTATTTTTACCATGAAAATATCTACAGAGAGCTGATTTAAATAGTCCAGGAAATGCTACAGCTTAAGGATCAAACTGGACCTAACTCTTAAGATGTATTGTTCCAACAGTTGTAGGTGTAGATACCATAGGAAGAGATAATGAAATTATTTCTAAGGAAATGAAGAAAACAATAGACACAAAAACATAGATTACCATCCTGAACTCTGCTTACTTTAACAGCAAAATCATGTCACTGTCCTCAAAGAAAAGGAAGAAAAAAGAATTACTCCAGTGTTATTATTTAATAGGGTCACACTTCAGAAGTAACTTGGACACTAAAGGTAACTTGGACTAAAGGTCAAAGGTGGAAGTAGGTGAGGAAAAACGCAGTAAGGAGAGAGCTGCTGTTAGCTACTTGCAATTTACTTTCCGAGAATATCTAATAGAAATGGGCAGCGGGGGAAGAAAAGGAACTTTTTTCTCATGAAGTCACAGCTGTAACTTTACAGGCTAAGGAAATCTGAAAGGAAAGAGACAACAAATTGGCTTACTGATTTCAGCTGCTATAACGCTAAGGTTGTGCCATTGTGATATCTCACGGTCAAGTGGCTTAGAAGTATAGATGGACCCGTTTCCAGAATGAATATTAAATATCCTGTCAAGGTCAGTGTGACGATCCAGAGAAAACCTAAATATGATAAAGAAAGGAAAAGTATTGTCAAAATGATAAAAAATGGGAGAAAGCATATATATTACACAACAAGTCAATATAGCTTTTAGGTTCTCTATGTTACATTACAAAGGTTAGTTCTGAGAAGACATATATTTAGTTTCTATAAACACTTACAAAAATTCTCAAAGTTAGTTTCATAGAATAAGGCATAAAAATTACAAGAATTTCATAAACATGATACAGTGGTGTAAAATTTGATCATCTGAGCTTTTATAAACATATATGAGAATCATAAAAAACTAAGTCAGAATTTCAATACAATAATTAAAGAATTGTTCTAATTCTTTAATTCTAATAAAATAAAGGAAAATTGTCTTTGATGTACTGTTCCTTCAGACTGAAACTGACAGCTAATTTATGAGTTTTTCAAAAGTATTGTTATAAACTCGGCTTCTACACTTTAGAATATATTAATTTACTAGAGATCAAGTTAAAAAAAACCTCTATAAAAATAAGTTCACATGCAGAATTTTCACTTTCATGAATATACTGATGTTAAAGGACTTTCTGTGCTGCTATAGGTGCTATACTTCTGCAGGCAAAACTTCTATGAATACAATATGGCAGAATGTCAACCTAGAATCAGAAAACTGCTCTTTCCTCCATTTTTTCTAATATTTAACACTGCCTTGAAAGTTAGGGTTGAACCTTTGGTGGGCAATTAAATGTAAGATTTTACAAAGTACAGAACATTTATCTAACTACCTGGCAGAATTGGGCCAGATTAAAAAAAAAAATCTGCTAGTACACTTAGACAGTACAATAGAAACAATTGTTCATGTTTCTATGAACTTTTATGAGTCATCTAAACAGTTCATCAAGGGTATCTGTTTCTACTAACAGTACTTAACTAAATTAAGCCAAAAGAAAAAACACTGTAATACGAAAACTATACTGTAACATTTTGGTGGATTTTGTTTGCTCACTCCACCACACACAATAACATTAATATGTAAAACAAACAAACAAAACTCCAACAAACAAGCTGACACCAAAATGAATACAAAAACAAAACAAAAGGAAATTAGAACAACTAAAAAATTCTTCTGAAAGTGCTGGAAGGACTTGCTCAATTTTATTTATTTATTTATTTTTTACTACTAGCTGACTATAACAACTGTTAGAATTAAACAAAAACATGCTATTTTTCAGGGAAATCATATTTAAGACTATTTGGCTTATATGAGAAAGATTTGATTTTACTTTATCCATGGAAGGAGTTTTAATGAGGAAAAGAACTTATTTTGACAGCACTCTTGCTAATATCAATAGGCAATAATCACTTCTCTAGCTAACTAGATCTATTCCACATTGTTTTATCAAAAATCCTATACCATTTAATAATAGCCATGAGATAAGCACAAACTTTTACCCCATCACATTACATTTCATGGCTTGCAAATGATACCAAAATTATTACTTTCAGAAAATATCTCCATATTATTGGAGATATTACATATCTCCAATAAACAGAAAATAATATTTTAAAATCAGCTGATAAACAGAAAAAACTGTATCAATTCTACAACCTGAAGCTGTAATATTTTTTTCTTAATAGCAATATTAAAGTATTATACAAATTGCCCTAATTTCAAATATGACAACTTTCAAAATACCTTCATTTAAACATTAGCTATTCAGTTTCAGGATAAACACACAGTACTTTGTATTTAATATTGATATTGTAAGAAGTAAAAGCTTGTAAAAAGTTATCCTAGGTAATTATTGTTTGAATGAATATACAAGGTTGCTTTGGAAGTTGAGGAACAGAGCAAATACTAAAGAGAATTCAATCTACGCTATGCAAATTGTTTTAAAGGTCTTGTCTTCAACTACATAGCATTACACGAAAGCTAAAAGAAATTACTGTACTGTGAAGAGCATTATCACATATATCTTAATTTTTTTTCTTCAAGTGAACGAAATATAGATTCAATGGTCCTTTTTAAATTTTTAGGAATTTCTTTGTCCTTATTATTATTGGTTTGCTCCACCTGCCTCTGTTAAATTATTTTCTATGGGTGCATGAAAGAAACATCAACAGGACATAGAAAAATTATATAAAATAATCTTTAGGTTCCTACTTTGTGTAAATAACACTGAAGAAGGAAATAGCTGCCACATTTCTTCATCAAGTTGTGTCAGAAACAAAACGAGCATAAGATCCAAATTTGTTCTTTTTCCAGTCACAATTAAGAAAACATAACTCCTAAAATTGTTAGTTGTCTCATGCAATTAGAGTAGATAAAGATGCAATACAAAGTTTTTTATATATTCTTACATTTTAGAGGCTTGGTGTTATCTCCTACCTTTTCCATACACATGAATCACCGTAGGAGAAAATTAGATTCAGTTTCATTTCCTAATCCAGTTTTACCACCTGGGCCTCATTAAGAAGTATATGGCAATTGACTTCAAAGTTGGTAAATAAGGTTCTTTTGCTAGAATGTAATTTTTTTACTTTGTTCAGTATTTCAGACAACACACATCCAGCTTGGACAGCGTTGTCTTACCTGTTTCTTAAAGCTTATGCATTATAGAAAAACAAACAAAAAAACCCCACACCAAAATATAGTTTACTACATTCAGCTAGATGTGATGTAGCATGTAGCATCTAGTAGTACACATAGAAAAGATTTTAAAAGACATTCATCTTTCAGTGTCTGGTTTCTTGGGATATTTGAGCACACACAAAGATGATTTTATTCTGAATAACAATCACTCTGGCAAGCCTGCAAAGCAGGAGGCACCATCCAGAGCAAGCGAGACCTGCACTACATACTTTCCAGGACTGAACAGAGGAAGCGTTACAAAGCTCTGTCCCTCTCCTGGGCCACAGACTGGTTTGGCACTTTTTCACAGTGTGACGCAAGTAGTCCTGAAGAGCCTACTTGAAATCAATGTGTAATTTTGTAAGTTTTCTGAGGTTTGAAGTACTAGGAAAATATTTCCTGTGTCTCTTGTGTACAAATGAATGGCTGTTCCGTGAGCAGTTTGGAGGCTTATGGATAGCATCATTCTCAATTTTGTCTGTCCCTGGGACACTAATAAACAACAGAAAAAAATATTAGCATCTTCTTCCTGTATACAGTGTGTACACTGGAAATTCATGTTGTATTACTATTTCTCTTAATTTCTTTAGCAAATGATGTGTTTACAGAGACTGGAGTATTACCTTATCGGACTTGAGGCAGAATCAGGATCCCGTGCCATTACTGTTCCTATTATTGTCCCCAATTCAATATCTTCATGCACTTCAAAAAGGTAAGAAGATCTGCTGAAGACAGGAGGTTCATCTACATCTTCTATGGAGATTTTCACAATAGTTGTATCTTTGAAAGGTCCAAGATAATAGAAGCGTGGATCCACATGGGTATTCTCAGCTTCTACTTTCAAGGTATAAAGTCGTCTTGTCTCATAGTCCAGTGGCTAAATATGAAGATGATGATAAAGTTTATTAAATTACATTACATATGGACAGATGTGGACCTATATACATAATGGAAACTGAAGAGGGCTCAAGCCTTGTCAGATCTTGCCCTGGGTTGGGGGAACCCCAATAGAGTTAAGATTTTCCACAGCATACAGATCACTTTCTCTAGTAAAAAATTTCCATTGTTTGTAGGGGAAGTTTCTCTTCCCAAATATTATTTGAATTATCATAGCACCAATGACAAAAAGATTTTCAGTGCAAATTTACCAATTATTTAGTGAATTTTGCAGCTGTTTCAGAAGAATGATTCGAAACAATCATGTCATTTTAAAATACTTGAAATACAGACTTGAAGTACTGACATTTCAGAACAAGGAACTTAATACTAATATTTCTCAGGAAATACTATAAACTCTTGGATACTCAAAATGACCCGAGTATCCTTACTGTCAAACAAATGTAGCTGGCCTTAAATACTAGGAATGTTTTAGGTTTTCTTTAAGGAGGGTGTGTGTGTCAAAAGTTTTCTATATCTAGAGAAACAATAAGAGTTTAATCTTGTTCCTTTCATTTAATTTAATGAATCCAACATCAGAGATTTTTCTGCAAAATAGATTTGACATTTTTGTCAGCAGTTCCTTTTTAAAATGGAATGAGGAAAGGTTCAGGTTTATTATTAGAAACCATTTTGGATAGAAAAGAACCTCTATTTCTTCAAATTTTTCTAACTGTCATAGATGAAAAGTGTTAGCTAATTAATGGTACTGAGGAAATGAGCAAGCTGAGGATTTACCTTTCTGACACAAAGACGACTTCATTATCTCCCCTAAAATCTCAGGGAGATATCAAACTGATGGTTTTCATTGATCAAAATGGGTGGTAAAAGACTTGGTTTTTAACTGCTTCTAAATACAAATTAATGTTCATGAAAGATGCCAGAGTGACAGCCTAGAAATTTAAATATTCTATTTAAGAGCAGAAAGATGCAGTCCAGTGAAAGAATGAGTTTCCCCACTGCCCCAAACTTGTTTTAAAAAAGTAGAACAGAAGTGGGAATATCTATGAATGTAACTGAGAAATGCAACACAGTGCTGCTATTTAAGCTAGATCTGAGACTATTGGTGTGTCTACAAAGTGCAGCATGCTGCTGTTAAGGGATGCTGGCTTCAAGCCTAGAAGCAAAGAAGCCATGTTAGTTCTGCTTTATTCTAACTAGCTGGCTTAATTTGCCAGAAGATCCACCATGCAGATGTAGTTAAGTTGCTACTAGCACATTCACATCCAGTTTGGACATCTCTTCAAGCTATGCTGCAAAACATAGATATAAAACATGTGGATTATACAGGTATTCCAACACATCACCAATAGTGAAGAAAACTGTTGCCCAAATATATGAAATTGTGCCAAAGCAATTATTTTGTCTGTGAGAACCTGTATAGAGAAACTTGTACAGAAAAAGTTTTTTTGCAGCAGATATTAAATTCAGAATTAGTAACTTAAGGGCTCAGTAAAAGAACACCAACTATTTGCAGTTATTCACCACTGAAAACAGAAATGACAATCAACATGGCTAAATAATAATAAAAAAGATAATATTTTCATAAATGAGCAAACTGAGCATATCTTCTTCCTTGCTAGTTAATGCTGTTGTCTGTGCTATCCAAATAAGCTATTTATTTATCAATTTGAGAAAGTATCCTGAAAATTGCAAAATGTGTCAGATTGCTAATGACAAAATGAGATGATCTTGTTCATTAGTATTTATTGGTGACATTTTTGGAGCTGCTGTGTTACAACTTGTGAATTTTTTATGCTTGATCTAGTTATTAGACTGTTTTTTTCAAGACTGTATTGATTTAACATAATAGCAGTCTGTGTGAACAATCTGAAGCAAGCAAGAAAGGAGCATCTCAAAAGAAGCCCTCACAAACTTCTAGGACAAGGAGAAATATCAGGCCCCAAACTTTCTATTTTCAGTCCTTCCCAGGTAAGCTACAATGCTGGCTACGAGCATAGGAGAACATAGAGATTGAATAAGAACACACTGATCTTCGCAGAACTTATCTTTTCCTTGGTTGCCATTATCAAGAGATGTGGAGATATATTTTATAGTAGTGTTTAATTTATTATTCTGTACTTAAGGACATCTGTTTTAAAAGCTAATATAAACAGTGCTTTATGTTAGAAATGCTGCTGAACTCTTTAGAAACACATCTCGAAATCCCAAAGAAAAGGACTGAGGGACTTCTGGAAGGGAAATTGTTGAGGAGCAGAAGAATCTAAGTGTGAGATCTCACATCTCTGAAAGTGCTCTGAGATGCAAGACGAGTGCAGAACTAAAGCTAGCTCTGAAACAGGGACACCACCATTATTCGCTGCTCTTGGGTTAACCAGCTGACATGTTGGAAACAGGAACAAAACAAACAATATAGTTTGTGACCCAGCTTCCGTGAGTGTGTTTGCTTTGTGTTCTGGCATACACTGGTCACCCAAGTTGATGACAATCTCCTAGATAAGGAAAACCTGTGTCTCCCAGCAGTGAGTGAACAGTGTATTGCTTGCTGAAGAAAGTAGGTTACATGAATGCTAAAGAAGTCTATATTTGAAATCACAGAGATAATTAGTACTAACACATTGGGGATGGTCCATTTTTTACATACTTTGCTGGCAATAATGCTTTAAACCTATGCTCCTTCTCAGATGTTGTTACCACCTGTTATTTCCAGTTCACCCTAAAAGGAATTAGTACTGTTCAGTCACCGATGGGGGATGCTTGCAAGTGTTAAGCAGTTAGAACATGTCATCATATGATCTAAGCATTTTTTTCCAATGAACATCTGAGGTATAATGTTGACACCAAAATCATTTAGTGAATGTTGTTAATAGACACCTTTCGCACAGTTATGATGCCTTCCTGTGTGTCCTTCTGTGTCACAATATCAAACATATCTGTCCCATCGCCATCTATAATTCTGTATTCTACTTCTGCATTTTTTCCAGTGTCTGCATCTGTGGCTTTGACGCTGCCTATGGCTGTCCCAACTGGGGAGGACTCAGGAATGCGGAGGTGGATCGTACCTGTCAAAGAGACAAAAAGCCACTCAGGAGCCCCTCAAGGCATTACACATGCATTAAGTAACATTATGTCACACCATAGCTGATTACATAATTTTGTATATCTTTTATTCTAGAGAACTTGCCATGTAATACTGGGAGGATGGGCAAAATATGAGGCAGAGAACTATGCAGGGGAAAACTTTAGGTAAATGAGTGAAAACAAAATCACAGAAAACCAAAATAATAGAAAAATAGGATTGAAAAGGACCTCTGTTCTCCTATCTCAAAGAAGAATCAACTATGTCTACTTTTCTTGTCTATGTCATTCCTGAAACATCCCCTGGAAAGAATGCTCTCTGTTCTTTTCAGGCTTCACTCTGCTTTTTCCCCTTAATATCTAAGGTGAATCTTTTGGGATACATTTTACATCTATGTTATCATGGAAGCAATACAAAGAACAGAATCCTCTGATTTTGCTGGCTAATTCTAAGCAGCAGACTGACATTTCAGCTTTCAAAATTAGATAGTCACATACAATATTAAATAAATTTGAATGACATCTTAATGAAGGGATAGGTTTTTGAAAATCCACAAGCAGAAGGTGTGCCTATACTTGTTAAATCAGTTAATTCATACTTAAATAAGGCGTATGAACACTGCAGTTCTGGTTTTGTGCTACTTTTCCTAGCTCAGTTGGTATCCCTTTGTTGTGGTGTCATACAGCTGATAAAAACCATAGAAATAAAACTGTCATCATTCAGACATGCTGCAATAAATTGAAATAAATATCTTACCATACATTTTAGTATTCTATGTCCTAGTCTTACTGTGAAAACTGTAAATAAAGGTTGAGCTCTCTGGTCCCATCTGTCAGAACATATGGTAGGAAAACATGTGGGACACATAATGGACTATGAAGAATTCTCAGAAAAAGATTTTTAAATGAATGCAGATACAGCTGTCATTCCAAAGATGAAAGTTAAGTCATCAAAGCTCTATCGAAAAACACTTTCTTCTCTGGGGTTTGTTAAGTGTTCCAAGATTTGCTGCTTTACTTAGAGACTTCCTAAGGTAAGGAAAATGAGTTAGAAAGATAGTTCAGTTAACAGTAACACAAANNNNACACAAAAATGGAAGTGGTAAAGGCCAGCAACCATAACAGGGAAAAATTAAACAGGCTACCCAAAAGGCAGCACATATATACCTCATTACAAATAAGAAATACAGAAAAGTCTGTAAAGAAAGTTATTAGTTTTGTGTGACCAGGAAATTACCAGTATTACAAGCAAGCTACAGAGTGACGAACTGGTTTTGGTTTTGGGAATGCTCAATGAAAAAAAACCCCGATTATTCATTGGGATGTTTGAGACTTTCTCTCATTCTACAGAAGTAATTTTTTTCTGTTCCATTATGTTATAGTTTGCCAAACCTAAAAAAAAAGAAGCAAAATTTAAAAAAAAATACATTCACATATAGTTTGTAATTAAATGTTGAATGAAAATACTGAAATTGAATATCTTCATAAATTTTACTTATGCAGCTTTTGATATGAAATTGATATACAGCAACAGAATTAATACTTTATGGCCATATACACTCCACATTCTATTTATATGAATTTATTTTTACTCAGTTACATTTTGGTGTTTCAATCAAGTGATTTATCTTGCATTTGCTCTGACATTTTCATTACCTTTCTCTAATACCTAAATCTGTGTTCTTTGCTACGTTACTATATAATCTCTCTGTAATCGCCTAATGCTTAAAAAAACAGAAGAAAAAGTAGCCTCTGCTCCCATTTAGTATTTATTCGGTACTATTGGAGACTATGGTGAAAGACCACTTCTTTTCCCTAATCAATATTTCTATGTTATCATTAGTTTTATGGTGTGTCAACTATTCCCCACTGTTTTTTTCTGTAGTGCTTCTAACTACATCCCCAAGCCATGCCTTGTGGACACTACTTTGACTACCCAACTCATTAATTTAGTCTACGAAGTGCTAAGTGCTCGTATCCTGAATTGCTAATAAGGCAGTGGAAATAGAGAGTAAAAATAACCAGACACCTATGAT